>CAUYQU010017932.1:0-36318 GCA_963574635.1 Cheracebus regulus | reverse complement strand
CCAATGGCGGCTTGCCAAGTCCAGGTCCAGTCTCTCTATGACCAATGCAGTTGCCTATGCTTTGTTTCCTCACTGACCAATCTATTGCCCTCACTCCCTATAAAACCCCATGCCCAGAACGGCCGGGCGCGACTTCTCTGGCACCTCTTCCTCGGACCATAGAACCTCGCCCGGGAGCTGAATAAACTGGAATTTAACTTTTCTGATATTGGTCTCAATTTTCTCACTTTGATTTCGACAATACACCTTACAACATTTACATGTAATTTCCCTTTTCTGAACCATTGGAGAGTAGGTTGCATATATCTGGTTCCCCTACCCCTTAATACTTCAGTATTTCCTAAGAACAATGATAGTCTATTAAATAATCTAAGTGTGGTTACCAAATTCAGGAAACTTAGCATAAATATACTACTTTCAATTATATATTCTTTCTGTCAGTTGCCTCAGTGATGTCCTTTGTAGCAGTTTTATTCCCCAGGGCAGGATACAGTCCAGGATCCTTCATGCACTTTTAGTAAATAAAATATAGTTCATCTTTTTTTTTTTAATATTTTTAAACTTTTTTTTAGGTTTGGGGGTACATGTGAAGGTTTGTTACATAGGTAAACATGTGTCACAGGGGTTTGTTGTACATACTATTTCATCACCCAGGTATTAAGCCCAGTAGCCAATAGTTATCTTTTCTACTCCTCTCCCTCCTCCCACCCTCCCCCGTCCAGTAAACCCAAGTGTCTGTTGTTTCCTTCTTGTGTTCATTGTCATTTAGCTCTCACTTGTAAGTGAGAACATGCGGTATTTGGTTTTCTGTTCCTGCGTTAGTTTGCTAAGGATAATAGCCTCCGGCTGTTCCTGCAAAAGACATGATCTTGTTCTTTTTTATGGCTGTACAATATTTTATGGTGTGTATGTACCACATTTTCTTTATCCAGTCTGTCATTGATGGGCATTTAGGCTGATTAGATGTCTTTGCTATTTTGAATAGTGCTGCAGTGAACATACATATGCATGTGTCTTTATGGTAGAATGATTTAGAGTCCTCTGGCTATATACCCAGTAACAGGATTGCTGGGTAAAATGTTTTATACAGCTTTCCACAATGATTGAACTAATTTACACTCCCACCAACGTGTATGTTTCTTTTTCTCCACAATCTTACCCACACCTGTTATTTTTTGACTTTGTGATAATAGACATTCTGACTGGCATGAGATGGTATCTCATTGTGGTTTTGATTTGCATTTCTCTAATGTTTAGTGACTTTGAGCTTTTTTTCACATGCTTGTTGGCCGCTTTATGTCTTATTGAGAAGTGTCTGTTTATGCCCTTTGGCCTCACTTTTTATGGGGTTGTTTATTTTTCTTTTGTAAATTAAAGTTCATTATAAATGCTTTTGATAAAATTCAACACCCCTTCATGTTGTTCTCAATAAACTAGGTATTGAGGGAACAAACCTGAAAATAATAAGAGCCATCTGTGTCAAACCAGCAGCCAAAATTATACTGAATGGGTAAAAGCTAGAAGCATTCCTCTTGGAAACCAACACAAGACAAGGATACCCTCTGTCACTACTTCTATTCAACACAGTATTGGAAGGCCTAGCCAGAGCAATCAGGCAAAAGAAAGAAATGAAGGGCATCCAAATAGGAAGAGAGAAAGTCAACCTCTCTCTTTGCAGACGATATGATTCTATATCCAGTAAACCCCTTAGTCTTGGTCCAAAAGCTTCTCCTGCTGATAAGCAACTTCATCAAAGTTGCAGGATGCAAAACAATATGCAAAAATCACTAGCATTCCTATACACTCAAAACAGCCAAACCGAGAGGCAAATCAGAAAGGCAGTCCCATTCACAATGGCCACAAAAAGAATAAGATGCCTAGGAATACAGCTAACCAGGGAGGTGAAAGATTTCTACAATGAGAATTACAATGCACTGCTCAAAGAAATCAGAGAAAACATAAACAAATGGAAAAACATCCCATGCTCATGGATAGGAAGAATCAATATCAAAATGGATATTCTGCCCAAAACAATTTACAGATTCACTGCTATTCCTGTCAAACTACCAGCAACATTCTTCACAAAACTAGAAAAAGCTATTTTAAAATTCATATGGAACCAAAAAGAGCCCAAACAGTCAAGGCAATCCTATGCAAAAAGAACAAAGCTGGAGGCCTCACATTACCTGTCTCCAAACTATACTGCAAGGCTACAGTAATCAAAACAGCATGGTACTGGTACAAAAACAGGCACATAGACCAAAGGAACAGAACAGAGAACCTAGAAATGAAGCCACACATCTGCGACCTTCTGACTTTCGACAGAGCTGACAAAAAACAAGCAATGGGGAGAAACTCCCTATTTATTAAATGGTGCTGGGATAACTGGTTAGCCCATACGCAAAAAATTGAAGCTGGATCCCTTCTTTAACACCATACATAAAAACCAATTCAGGATGGATTAAAGACTTAAACATAAAACCCAAAACTATAAATACCCTGGAAGACTACCTAGGCAGTATCATCCTGGACATAGGCATAGGCAAAGATTTCATGACAAAGACACTCCAAAACCAATCACAACAAAAGCAAAAATTGACAAGTGGGATCTAATTAAGAGCTTCTGCACAGCAAAAGAAACTACCAACAGAGCAAACAGACAACCTGCAGAATGGGAGAAAATATTTTTGCAAACTATGCATCTGGCAAACATCATGTTTTATTATGCAGTGCTGAATCAGATAAATTAATTCTTTACTATGTATAGGGCATCCAAAGATAACATTTCTGAATTGTAAAGAGAAAGAATTTAGAGTACGTCAAATAATGCATAGACTAAGTTGAATCTGATTAGTGATTTAAATCAAGTCATTTCTATAGCAAGAATATTCATTTTTTTAATGCTAGATTTAAAAAATCTATTTCTCTTTCACGTGTCTGATTCCTGCATGTTTTCTGTGTATTCAGTGTCACCTTTTATTTCAGTAAGATTAGGCACTTTAGAAAATGTTGGATGGTTAGGAACCATTTATTTATTCAAATGTTGGCCACCAGCTGGAACGAGAAGGAATTTGACTTACTTTCTTGTATTAGTTATCTGATGCTGTGTAACAAATAACTCCAGAACTTGCTGGTTTTAAACAATAAACATCTAATTACTGATAGTTTCTGTTGGTCACGGATTTGGGAGCAGCTTAGCTGTGTGGTTCTGGCTTAGGGTCTCCTATAAAATTGCTGTCAGGCTGTTAGCCAAGTTGCAGTCATAAGAAGACTTGATTGGGGCTGGAGGATTCACTTCTAACATGGCTTATTCACATGACAGAGGGTAGAATACCTCCATTCCTTACCAACTGGCTGTCTCCATGGTATATATTGAAAATTCTTGTGGCATGGCAACTGACTTCCTCCATAGCATGTGATCCATGATAAATGAGGAGGAAGTCACAGTGCCTTTTATAACATTGTCATTTCTGCCACAGTCTTTTTGGTTGAAGCAAGTTAGCAAGCATTGAGCACATCACAATAAAGGAGAGGGGGAGGCTCTGCCTTCTGAAGGGAGAAGTATCAAACTGTGAGTATTACTGACTGATTAAGTAGAAGTAAGCCGTGGAGGATGTTCAGAATACCTTTTGACAGGTATCCATATCCATTCACTTACACATTAAATTTTTTATGTTTACTCTAAGGTGAAGTACTATTTATTATGTATTTATGGAATTTTCTGCAATAAATTCATATGTATGGATGGATTTATGATATGTTGAATTCATCACCAGAGGTTGAATTGTAGAGAAGTCCTTTAAGAAGAGGCATTTTATCTTCTATTTATCAATTTTAAGATGGACTCATCCCTTCTACACACTTCACTACTTCTTTCCATATGGATATCCAGTTTTTCTAGTACCATTTCTTTAAAATATTTTATTTTCCCTTGTTGAATTGCTTTGTTGTCTTTGTTGAAAATGATTGGAAACATTTGAATCTGTTTCTGAGTTTTATTGAGAACTAGAGATGTCTGATGTATCAGTATGTTTAAAATTATGTTCTGTAGGTTGTGATCCTCAATCAGTTTGTTCACTTGAGGCAGTTCTGTAGTTACTGTTTGAGCATGTATAAATATAAAAGTGCCATCATATACCTGTAGAATAATACTAGTGTCTCCAAAAGAAAGAAAAGAAAGTTAAAAAAAAAAAATCCAAGAGACAATAAAGGAGTGCTCCTTTAACCCTACATTGATAGTTGTGAAGAGGAGCTAGGAAAAATAGTAGTCTAGACCTGCTTAATTACAAAGCTCCCTTAAAACTAGGCTCTTAGTTGTTTTATATATTCTTTTAAGAATACCAGTCTTGATGGCATACAATATGATTTTGTAAGGAATAAACAAAATGTTGAAGGCTTAAAGTCAGAACCATTTAAGAGATTTGGTCTATGACTTTAGGAAAGCACAGAAATGAGTATGAGCCAATCTATGTTTAAATCCAAAACATTTTTTATAGTCAGTATGAAAGATAAATTCTAATTGTAAGGAAGCATTGTAAAAGTTTAATTTCATTAATCAGTCTTCATAAAATAATCTATGCCCTACATTTTGTGGTGTCTTAGGTTTCACAAAATCTGATAGCAATCTTTATTTGTAGTTTTTGCTCTTTGATATATACTATTCTGTATTTTTTTGTGTGCTCTTTCATTATTTTCATGTGAAGTGCCCATGGTATAACCTGTAGTCACTCAGTTATGGGTTAGTCTATTCCTACTAACTGTGACCTTGGACAGGTGTTTAACCTTTCCAAGAAGTAGTTTTTGCAACTATAAATGAGATTATATTTACCTAGTAGCATTATTATGTTTATTCTTTTCTGCTTAAATTCCAAGAGATGGCACATACGTTATACTTAAATCTCATTAACATTTCTAGTAGGCTGTTCATACACCCTTGGTGAAGTGAAACCTTGATATTACTAAGATGTCAGTCTTCCTTTATTTGATCTTTTAGAAGAAAGTAATGATTGTAAGTAGTTTTATTTGTTTAACTAGTGGGAAGGGAGGAGATAGGGACAGACCAGTGTCTTTCAGCATGTAAATGGTTGAGCACTACTGTACTAGAAAATAGAAAAGGTAATGAGACAGTCAAGTACTTGCAGATCTGTATAGAATCTCAGTAAATGAAACAGCCACAAACATGGTATAGACTAATAAAGGGTTGTTTTATAGGCTACACAAATGCAAATGGCATTGCTATTGATGATGTGTTTCCCCTCCCCCCCCCAATGATGAACAATTCTGGGTGAGGCTTTGAATAAAAATTAAATAGAAATTCCTTAATTAAAATAGGAATTGTAATTCTGGAAATACAATTTGTTAATGTATAAAATAGGCTTAAGTTCTAGGTTAAGATAATTACAAGTAGATTTTTTAACCTACTTGACTGTCCAGATGGAAATTTGAAAGTCTAGACTATTGTTTGTCATATAGGACCGTTTGGTGCATTGCAAGATGGCCTATAATCCTGGTCTCTTTCCACTAAATACCGGTTGTCATCTTAATTGTTTTGACAACTAAAAAATATTCTCTTCAATTTAAAAAATATTCCCCAGACTCTAACACCCCCATTGAGAACTACTGGTCTTAGATGTATTAAAGGTAAGAAAATTTAAGTTCTAGAGTATTATATAACTTATTTGTCATTATGCATTGAATGCATTTAATAAAAGGTGTTAATCTGAGACTTTTACAATTAAGATGACTGTATTAATATGTTATTTTTTTCTAGTAAAATGAGTGAAAATAAACCTGGTGACTCACAGAACCTTGGTAAGTAACTGTATTTAAAATAATTTTATTGTAATAAGTCTTTTTAGGACGTTACTCAAACAATAGGAATGAAGAGGAATGAATTCCCTGGCACATCCTTAGTTCGTATGTCCACATAATAAAGCATAATTTTGCATATATGAATTTCAACAAAAACCTATCAGAAGGCAATTTATTTGCCAAATTTTATTTCTATTATATATATATATTTATAAGATATGGTTTGTATCTGAATAAAATAATTATTTAAAGGAAGAAATGCAGATGAGAACAATTTAAATAATGCATAAAAGTTTAACATGAAAAGGAAAACTGGCCAGGCGTGGTGCCTCACACATGTAATCTCAGCTCTTTAGGGAGGCTGAAGCGGGCAAATCACTTGAGGTCAGGAGTGACCAGCCTGGCCAATGTGACAAAACCTCATCTCTACTAAGAATAGAAAAATTAGCCAGGAGGCACAGCTGCTTGGTAGGCTGAGGCAAGAGAATCGCTTGAACCCAGGAGGCAGAGGTTGCAATGAGCAGAGATCACACCACTGCACTTCAGCCTAAGAGACAGAGCAAGAGGGAAGGGAGGAAGGAGGGGAGAGAGGGAGGGAGGGAGAAAGGGAGGAAAAGAAAACACCTCTAAGTGCCTATAACAATCTCTCCCAATAGATGCGATCCCTTTTGATCTTTGCTTTTAGTTGTCTTATTTGTTTATTAGTTATAAACAATATCTGTTGACTTGCAGCATGAAAGATGAGGAATTTAAATGATTACTTTATACTCTTTTGCCACTACTTCACCCTCATCCACTGTATTTTAGAGCTTTTTTGATTCCCTCTAAAATTAAAATATTATACTTAAAACTGTATCTTGACCATTATTTTTAGAGTGTCTTAACACCACGTTATGTTGTACAAGGAAATTTGTGCTCCTAAACCTCTTCTACTTTCCTTCCCTGCTTCTACGTCCAGAATTCTATCAGCTATGCTAGTAGTTCTGAAACTCCTAGTACTTCATGGACTGTCTCTATGCATTTGCTGAATGCAAATACTCACCTACTATTGATACGTTTTCCTAAGATTGGCTGTTTCTTTACTTATATTTTGTATTTAAGGTGGAAACTTTTGCTTCATTATAGAAACTGGTATCGTTTACTATACTAGATGGCAATCTTAAATATAATGAAATGAGAACAATTCTACTAAATTTTAAACATTAAAACTCAAAAGCAGCAAAGTGCAAATGAATATAGAAATAATCTGCTTATAAAAATACATGCTTGAAACCTACTCTATTCTGCATTCAGGGCCCTCCATAGTGGATAGAGGGAGATGGGAAGAGAGCAACAAATGGAAAACCGCAGATCCACAGGATGCAGCAGGTGCACCTCCATCCAGGGTTCATGGCAAGAATTTCCCCTCTTGTATAGTTTCAGCCAGTTCACAAGGACTCCTCTTTACATCAGCTAATTCTACATAATCCTGTTTCTCTTGAGCTTTATGCACACTAATAGGTAAAAGTGTAGGTATTGTGGATGGAGTTAAGGTGAAGCTGCTGGTGTAGGATGTGCAGAACAAATGGCAATTTACTGGAGTTAATGTGAACAGCTCCCTTGTGTGGAAGGGAAGGAAGAGGAGCTGAAATCTTTTAAAGGGTTAGGAGAGAGACTTTGAGTTATGACTTATCCCTTTAAACTGGAGTGAAGGAGGGCAGAATAGTTAGGATATTTCACTCTGTTAAATACGAGCTCATGCTATTTCTTTTCAGTTCTAGAATCTATTTGGTGAGATTATATATATAATATATAATTATATATAATAATTATATATTATATATAATAAAGATTATATATAATAATCTATATATTAACAAATACAGTACCTTTTAACATGTAACATCCATTCTTAATTGCATGAATTATTTAAGATAAATAATACTAGTTTCCATAACTGGTAAACCCTGAAGTCTTAATGGTTTAAAACAATAAAAGTTTATTACTTGGTCAGGTTACAGTCCAGTGTGCATGGCTTAAGGAAGATGGGGCAGTTAGGGAGTTTCTTCTGCATGTAATCATTTAGAGATGCACAAACCCTTCATCTTGTAGGGATCTGCTGCTCAGGAATCCTGTCTCTTCCCTTCAGCTAGTGATTTTCTACTTGTTTCATTAACATCTTAATAAAATTTTCTGTACAAATAAACATATAACAGAAAAAATCAGTTATTATTATACTAACATTCATTTCTATCTGTTATATCCTGTTAATTATTTTAATATACACTGTCTTATTTAGTCCTCACTAAAGCATAGTTTCAGGTAGGTACTATTATCCTCATTTTTATGATGAGAAAATTGAATCATAAAGCACTAGTGAAATAAGCTAGTCCCAGAAAGACAATACTGCATAATTTCACTTATTTGTGGAATATAAAAAAGTCAAACTCAAAGAACAGAGTATAATGATGGTTACTAATGGCTGGGAAGATTGGGAGATGTTGGTCAGGGGTAACAAAATTTTATGATAGACTGGCAGAGTAAGTTCAAGAGCTCTGTTACGCAACATGGTGACGATAGTTAATAACAATGTATTGTATACTTGAAAATTAGTAAGAATAGTTTTGAAGTGTTCTCACCACAAGTAAATGGTAAATATTGAAGTAATGCATGTGATAATTAGCTCTATTTAGCTGTTCCACAATATGTACATATTTCAAAACATGTTGTACATTTTAGGTATATACAGTTTTCTAAAAAAGCATTAGTTGAGTCTTAACTCGGATCTCTCTGACTTTACAGGTTTTATTTCTGTGCGTTGGGAGGGGTGGATAAAATATTTATAAAATTCACACTTTGTTTTGAGATGTACAATTTGATGGCATTTTGTACATTTACAATGTTGTAAAACCATCACCACTATCTAGTTCTAAAACATTTTAATCACCCTCAAAGGAAACCCTGTACCTATTAGGTACATTTTCCCTCCTCATTTTCCCTGTCCTCAGCCCCTGGTAAACCACTAGTCTGTTTTTTGTATGTCCCTGTGGATTTACTTACTTTAGATACTGTAATCCATAAGTAATTACCACTCAATAAGTAAATTGAGTAATATTGTGACCCTTTGTGCTTGACTTCTTTCACTTAGCATAATATTTCTAGGTTTATCCATCCAGTAGCATGTATTACTACTTTCATCCTTTTTATTGCTGAATAATAGTTCATCATATGGGCATACCATATTTTGTTTATCCATTTGTCCATCCTTTGATGGACATTTGGTTTGTTTCTACTTGGCTATTGTGAAAAGTGCTGCTATGAACATTAGTTTACAGGTATTTATGTGAACATCTATTTTCAGTTCTTTGGTATGTATATCCAGGAATAGAATTGCTGTGTTATATGGTAACTCTGTTTAAAATTTGAGGACCCGCTGGACTATTTCCAAAAGCAATTCACTATTTTATATTTCCACCAGCAGTGTGTGATGTTTTTTTATTTTCAGATCTTTGTCAGCACTTGTTATTGTCAGACATTTTGATTATAGCTATCCTCATAAGTGTGAGATGGTATCTCATTGTGGTTTTTACTTACATTTCTCTGTTGACTGATAACCAGTGATATCAAGCATCTTTTAAAGTGCTTAATGGCTCTTTATATCTTCTTTAGTGAAATGTCTATTCAAATCCTTTGCCTGTTTTTAAATTGGATTATTGGTGATTTTGTTGTTGAGTAGTTTTTTGTTTTTTGGTTTTTTTTTATGAGACAGAGTCTCACTCTGTCACCAGGCTGGAGTACAGTGGCGCGATCTTGGCTCACTGCAGCCTCTGCCTCCCAGATTCAAGCAATTCTCCTGCCTCAGCCTCCCAAGTAGCTGGGACTAACAGGTGCGCGCCACCATGCCCAGCTAATTTTTGTGTTTTTTTTAGTAGAGACAGGGTTTCACCATGTTGGCCAGGATGGTCTTGATCTCTTGACCTCGTGATCCTCCTGCCTCGGCCTCCTAAAGTGCTGTGATTACAGGCGTGAGCCACCGCGCCCGGCCTGTTGAGTAGTTTTTTTGATGCATTCTGGTTACTAGACCCTTAGTAGGTATGTAGTTTTCAGATATTTTCTGCATTCTGTAGAGTGTCTGTCCTTTCTCTTTTTTCTTTTTTACTTTTTTTGTTGTTTTTGTTGAGATGGAGTCTTTCTTGCTCTGTTGCGCAGGCTGGAGTAGAGTGGCATGATCTCGGCTCACTGCAACCTCCATCTCCCAAGTTCAAGCAGTTCTTCTGCCTCAGCCTCCTGAGTAGCTGGGATGACAGGCACGCACCACCATGCCCAGCTAATTTTTGCATATATATATTTTTTATTAGAGACAGGGTTTCACCACACAGGCCATGCTGGTTTCAAACTCCTGACCTTGTGATCTGCCCGCCTCAGCCTCTCAAAGTGCTGGGATTACAGGTGTGAGCCAGCACACTGGTCAGTAGTATCCTTTAAGTCACAAAAGTTTTAAATTTTAATGAAGTCCAGTTATCATTTTTTTCTTTTGTTACTGTGCTTTTAGTGTCATGTGAACTCTGAGAAACCATTGCCAAATCCAAAGTCACAAGATTTACCCTTATTCTTTCTTCTAAGAATTTTATTGTTTGGCTCTTATGTTTAGGTCCTTGACTGGTTTTGAACTAATTTGTATATATGGTGTGAGGTAAGGGTTCATCTGTGTTCTTTTGCATGTAACTAGCTAGTTGTCCCAGCACTGTTTACTGAAGTGACTATTCTTTACCCATTGAATGGTCTTGGCACTCTTGCTGAAAAGCATTTGAACATAGATATGTATAAATTTGTTTCTGAACTCTTCTTTTTCATTGATCTATGTATTTACTCTTATGTCAGTATCACACTGTTTTGCTTACTGTAGTTTTGTTGTAGGTTTTTAATCTTCTCCCCCTCTTTTTGGTCAGTCTAATTAAAGATTTGTCAATTTTATTGACAATTAAAAAGAACCACCTTTTTTTTTTTACTCCATCTATTTTTTTTCATTCTCTGTTTTGATTCTATCTAATCTTTATTTATTGTTTTGTTTCTTCTGCTAGCTTTGGGTTTAGTTTTTTCTTTTTTCTAGTTCTTTAAAGTGTAAAATTAGGTTATCGATTTGAGATTTTTTTTTTTTTTGTAACGTAGGCTTGCATGAGCCTAAAGATCAGTCAGAAGTGAAAGCTTAGGATTTCTTGGGTTATTTCTGACCATGTGTATACATACCCCTGGGCATGCAGGTGACCTTCTAGATTCTTCAGTATTATGTAGGCACTTTTCCAAACTTTTATTCCTTTATGTATCCTCTTTTCCCAGTTTCTTCTTTTCTTCACTTTTCAGTTTGTCTGTTGCTTTCCCTATCTGTTATCCCTTGCCCTAGGTTGCTACAGCTAGTGTATTTGTTTTAAAAGTTTTTTGACAAACAGCAGAGGCTCCAGCCCTGAGAGAGTTCTGAGGCAGGCAAAAGAAAGGCAAGCATCTGAGCTCATCCCTCAGGGAGCCATCATACAGGTCAAAACAATCACATTTTTTTTAAGAACAAGGTCCATTCCATTTTACCTCTCTTGGACCAGTAATCTGCATCAGTAACATGGGCCACCCTAAGACCACTTCCCAGCTGGGCTGTGGGGAATGGTAGGTGGGTAAGTTAAAATGTTCTCATCAAAATTAGTAGTTTTGTTTCTTCATTGAGCATTCTCCTAATTTTTGTAAGTTTTTTGTTAGATTCCAGAGCTTCTAAAAGTAAATTCTAACAGTTTTTGGCAGTTTAATCATTGAAATGAATGATTTAATCAGTGAAAGAATGGAGTTTTGTAGTTCCCCACTCAGTCATTTTCAGTGATGTTACTTCACAAATTGCCATTTTAACTCCACACTGGAATTCATCATTAAAGATTGGTGGAAAACATAAAGTCATTAACGTTTCAGAAGTAGGTATTGGAAATTTTAAGTTACTGATATCAGCGTAGTATGATTTGCTCTCTCAGAAAGAATTTAACACAGAAATTGAGAGAAGCACCAATTCCATAGTTTTTTTTGAAAATTTAAATATATTTTTATATCTATTTACTTTTTCACTGTTAGCTTGTGTTTTCTGTCGAAAAAATGATGACTGTCCTAATAAATATGGAGAAAAGAAAACTAATGAGAAATGGAATCTCACTGTACATTACTATTGTTTGGTGAGTATAATTTATAATTAAATTTTAGAAATTTGGTGTTCTAAAGAAGATAATAAGATTCTGACACTGATTTCTGAGAATTGGATAAGTCATTTAACTTCTCCTGATCTCATTTTGCCTATTATAAAAATAGAAAAAATTTTTTTGTGTATTGAATTCTAAGATTCTGAAATTACTTGGTCATATAAAAACCTATCATCATTACTTTTTTTTTTTTGTCTGTTTAAGGTCTAAGTGAAAAAAGAAAATGATTAGGTCTATAAAGAAGGTATTTCTTTTGCCAGTTTCTTATTTCATTTGTTGCCAGTGATAAATCTGAGGAAAGACTTGTTTGAAGTTTCAGGGAGTAGATTAAAAGTATTTCATTTCACACAGAACCTGGAAAGAAAGGTTTTGGCTAAAGGTAATAAAGATTTGTGGAAAAGGAAACTATGGGTCACTCAGAAGAAAGCAAAAGAGTGATTTCACATGCAGAATTAGTCCCTCTGCTATTTCCCATTCCTTCCACCAATTTCTCACCTCACTGAATCCGTGCCTTAAGATATTAGTGGCACATTAACTACCTTATCATGCCAGGCTTGCATTAGTACATACAGTGTTTCTTGATACTATATAGTTATCTACTTTTGCTTAACAAATTATTCTGAAATTTAGCAAATGTTTGTCATCTCACTCAGTATCTGAGGGTCAGGAATTTGGCTGAGCTGGATAGTTCGTGCTCGGAGTCTCATGAGATTATTGTTGAGATGTCAGTCAGATTACAGCTGAAGACTTTACTAGGCTGGAGGATCCATCCACCTCTGATGGCTCACTCATGTCGCTTTTGGCCTGAATTTGTTCTAGCTGTTGTCCAAAAACCTCAACCTCCTGGGCCTCTTAGTAAGTAAGGCTACTCATGTCATGGCATCTGGCTTCCCCCAAAGCAAGAAAGAGAGAGAAATCATGATGGAACCATATGACCTAGTCATCACAGCCACACACTAATGTCACTTTTGCTTTATTCTGTTGGAAACAAATCATTAAGTCTGGCCCACACTCGAGAGCAATTAAGCCCCACTTCTTGAAGGAAGGAGTATCAACAAATTGTGGACATATTTTTAAATCTACCACCATTTATGTTAAAATTATTTTAATGGTTCTTTGAGAAACCAGCTAAAGTATCCCTTGGTCCTCTAAGACTATAGTCTTGTGCCTCAGTACCTCATACGTTAAAAAGAGTAGTAAACTGGCCTGGAAGCTTATTTATAAGAGAACATAAAGTTGTCATTCCAAATTTGTTTATAAGTTAGAGTCTGATTATGTTTTGCAGTAAAAAGAAAATCTTTTCATTTTTCTAAGTTTATTTTACTTTTTTTCAATCAGGAAAGGAAGATTATATTATTTTACTTTTTATGCAGTAGAATTAGGAGAGCCATTTTATCTGTCTGCAGGTCATGTCTTCATAACAAATTCTTAGTGTATATCACTTGTTTTTCTTTACAGTATACTGGTTAAAATTCTAATCACATATTTGCTCTACAAAGTGTTTTTGAATTATGTAATACATTTGATCTATCAAAATTTCCGTTATGTTCTGTCTTATTCAATAAGTATAATACTTTTTTCAAAAAGTACTGACCCCAGACTCAACTCTTTTAATATTCTATTTCATTATGAACAGAAAAGTATAGTGATATTATAAATGATAATAGAATACTAGAGCAGAAAGAGACTTAGATACAATCTAATCCAGTGTTCTTATTTTCATGTTTTAGGTTTGAGACATTAAATTACTTGCCTTGCGTTTCAGAAGTTTCAACAGAGCCTGATTTGCAAGCCAGGATTTCTTACTCACATTCTACATTTTTTCTTGATTCAGGCTTCCTTAACATATATAAACAGTGAAGCTTAAGTCAAATTTTTTTAAAAGTCAAAAATTTGTTACTGTTACAGTGGGGATTAAGGAAAAATTTTTTTATAATCATACATTTATGTTAACTAGGGTTCAATAGGTTTTCCCATAAATAAGCCTTAATGATTCAGAATTTAGCTAGATTTAAAGTTAGCCTGAAATATCACTGAATTGTCTCCATCTGTATTTACTACTCCTTTTTTGTAAGCTTAATTGTAGGTGTTCTTTTTTTCTTCCTTTAGCCCACCTAACCACTCAATGCCTTCCTTCCTTCCTATCTTCTTTTCTTTTTCTTTCTTTTTGTTACTTCCTGGAATACTTTTAGAAACTAGGATATACAAACTGATAATATATATTGCCTTCTAAATCAAACAATGTGAGTAGCCTCTTACTTTGACCATGAAAAATAACTACTATAGAGAGCTACTTGAAATTCGAGCCATTTTGTATCTATTTTTTATTAGACTGAATAGTATGGATATATATTTTCAATTCCTAACTAGTTTCTTAGAGTTTATTTTCTAATTGAGTATATATTCATAGTTGATGTCAAGTGGAATTTGGCAGAGAGGTAAAGAAGAAGAAGGAGTTGATGGTTTTCTAATAGAAGATATAAGGAAGGAAGTAAATAGAGCTTCTAAACTGGTAAGTAAATTATTTTATTATTACATTAAATGCCATAAATATTGTCAGTACTTGGGAAGTCTTTTCTATTGGTTTCTGTACTAGAAATTTGTGACTTTTTGTTTCAATGCATATTTTTATCATTTAAATATGGTAAGTTTTAAGAGAACAGTTTATATTTTTGCCCACGAAAGAAAGCTTAATTGACCATGGATAATACATGTGACAATACTGACTTCACTTCTTTATTTCAACCTGTCCATCAGAATTGACCATCAGAATTAAGATCTGATGGTCAGTCTTCTCTATCAGAATTATGATTGTAACTCCACTCTGCTGTTCTGCAAACCTTTAAACCTTCAATCCTGAGTCAACCCAACCATTTGCTTTTTTATTCTTTGGTGGTGGTGGTGGTGGTGGTGGTGGTGGTGGTGGTGGTGGTGGTGGTGTTTTGTTGTTTTGAGACAGAGGTTCGCTCTTGTTACCCAAGCTGGAGTGCAATGGTGCCATCTCGGCTCACTGCACCCTCCGCCTCTCAGGTTCAAGTGATTCTCCTGCCTCAGCCTCTCAAGTAGCTGGGATTACAGGCACATGCCACCATGCGTGGCTGATTTTTTGTATTTTTAGTAGAAACAGGGTTTTACCATGTTACCCAGGCTGGTCTCGAACTCCTGCCCTCAGATGATCAGCCTGCTCAGCCTCCCAATGTGTTGGGATTACAGGTGTGAGCCACCGCACCTGGCCTACTTTTTTATTCTTATACCTCAGTTGCTGAGGTTGTAATATTGGATTGAGTTAGAAATTACACAGCTATGCAGACTGGTAATTCATGATCTCTATATCTCATGACACTTCTCTGACATTGTATGGTTATATTCAGTGCCCCTTTCTATTTTCTAGGATAGGCATTCTAAACTTTGGCCCATCTTCTATGTAATAGCCACTATGCTATATGCAGGGAAAGGTCTCCATAAAGTCTGAGTAAAAATAATGAGAGAGAATGAGACGATTGGAAGTATATGGAGTTCTGTTCAGAGAATGTGATACCGGAATTGATTGTGATACTGGAATTGATTATTTTCATTGGGGAGCATTTTGGGTGATGAGGGGATTAATCATTACACTGGAGGAGAAATGAAGGGAACCAACACATTATAGCTGAAGTCAAAGATTGTCCCATAAATGCTAGAGTTGTTTAGACTTTGTTTTGACAGGTGCCAAAGTCATGAGGTGGACGAGTGACTAGGAAGTTAGCAGATAACAGATGGGTAAATGTCATTGGGCTCAAAGGTCCAGATTTTTCAAAGTGTGAAAATTGAGTAGTGGCCTATAGTATTCAACAGAGAACTAAAATAATGTTCCTTTTGTCCCCTTTCCTGCCCTGTCCATGTCCCACCCCATACCAAGTCTGGAAATTAAGGAGGGTGGAAAAATAAGCAGCTTTATTCAAGAAGGTCTAAAAGGGAAGCACATAGGAACATACAGTTGAGGCAAAGAAGTGGAGGCACTTATTTTTGACAGTATCAAGAAGGTAGGAGAGTTAATGGTGAAAAAAGAGGTTTTAGGGCACAAGCAAAAACCTTGGGAGAAAGGTTAGCATGAATCTAAGGACTACACAAGATATTAAAGGTAAGGTATTAGTGTCATAATTCCTCAACTTCCTGGTGATATAGGTGAGTTTGTCGTAAAAGGTGGTCTCTAAAGGTCCCCTTATGGTTTGGAACTACAGATTGAATATCTCCTATCCAAAATGCTTGGAACCAGAAGCATTTTAGATTTGAGGGTTTTTTTGGTTTGTTTTTTGTTTTATTCCGGATTTAGGAATATTTGCTTACTAGTTGAGCACCTCTAATCTGAAAATCCAAAAGCCAAAATGCTCCAATGAGCATTTCCTTTTAGCATCATGTTGGCATTCAAAGAGTTTCTGATTTTGAAGCACTTTGGATCTTAGATATTGGGATTAGGGATATTCAACCTGTACCTGTTTTGGTAAAACATCTGAATCTTCTCCATGTATATTTTGAATATATTCAGTTTGTCCATGTATTCTCCAGTGACCTAGGTGGTACTCGAAGGAGTCAGCAGTAACTCTGTAATCCCTGAATCAGTGACCATATTAATAGCCATTTTAAGGGTTCCTAGGTGTTTTTACATACTATTCTGTATTTTGCTAATGATTGATTCATATAATAATCTTTGTGTTTATGTACCACTATTATATTTCAGTTAGTGGCACTGCTAGTATATTCATTTCCTAGGGCTGCCATAACAAATTTGCTGCTTTAAACTGATTATTCCCTCACCATTCCGGAGGCTGGAATTCTAAATCCCAGTGTCAGAAGGGTTGGTTCCTTCTAGAGGCACTGAGGGAGAATTGATTCTCTGCCTCTCTCCTAGATTCTCATGGCTGCTGGCAACCTTTGGAGTACCTTGGCTTGTGGCAGCATAACTCCAATCTGTTTCTGTCTTCATAAACCTTTCTCTGCATATTCCTGTGTCTTAAATCTCTCTCTTTTTTCTCTTGTAAAGACATCAGTTATTTGGTTAAAGTACTACCCTAAATCCAAGATGATCTCATCTCAATATCCTTAACTTAATTACATCTGCAAAGATCCTATATCCAAATAAGTTCACATTCATAGGTACTGGGAGTTGGGACCTGAGCATAACTTTTTGGAGGCCACTCTAAATCAACTATAAGTGTCCCTGGCGTGTGCTGCGTCCTGCGCTGCATTAGGGGTTCAAAGACAAGAGGGAATGGTGGGGGAATGAAGAAAGGCACAAAGGCAGACAGGGAAAAGCAGGGCCAGGTGGTCCGGGAAAGTGTAAGTATCAATTTCTATGGCCCCGTCCTGCCTCAGAGTACTTTATTTTATATGTTACAAAGGACACAGCAGAGGGAGGGTGCAGTTACTCAGAACAGCCTGTAGTTATAATTCTCATCCTTAAGTTAATCTTACAACAAAGTCAGTGAAAACTGGTTATCTTTCGCTAGGTCTGACTGCTCTTCTTCGAGACATACACATACCCCTATTATGGTTTCGCTTCTCTGGAGTTCACCCAAAGTTCACAGCAGCCTCGCTGCTGACCACCCCAGAGGGGGTGGGCTACTCTGGCTCTCTACAGGTGTCTAACATCTTTTCATTTGATCAGAATAGAGTGATCTTAGCCATTTTTTTACAAATTGGTTTATAGTATTTTCCTATTCTTTTTGGTGAGTATTGCCTAATTTATGTACTTCCTCTTGAGATTTCTATGAGCTGTTCAAGTATATAGCTTTTATGTTTATATATGCTTCAGTTTAAAATATTTTAGTGGGAAGGAAAAGGGGCTTCTCTGTCTTATTCACATATTAGGCTAGAGATGTTTAATTTATCAAATACGGTACAGGAGTGAATCTTCAGTCTTGAAATTGTTTCAGGGTAGAACAGTTTTTTCAGGATATTTAATACAGCATTATCACAGCTGTTACATGATGAAAGAATTTTCAGATTTCCCACAAGGAGTATTTATTTATGTCTGAGTACTCAGTTTTTTGTTTTATGTTGTGATCCCTATTTTCATATATTCTTCTAGAAATGCTGTATTTGCAAGAAAAATGGTGCTTCAATTGGATGTGTTGCACCCCGATGTAAACGAAGTTATCATTTCCCCTGTGGACTTCAGAGAGAATGTATTTTCCAGTTTACTGGCAATTTTGCGTGAGTTATTTACCTTCTAAATATGAAAGTTAAATGTTAAAGAATAGTGGAAAATAGATATCCCAATGATGTAATACTCCTGTAAATTTTCTTTTTAGAGCAGCAGGGTTGTCTTAACGTTTTGTATATATTATGCATCCCTCTTGCCCACCCTTACAGGGTCATTTCTATGTGCCAAATCTTGTGAATTACCATGTCTAGGATGGACCTAATGATTAGTATTCACCTTCAGTTTTCACCTCTTGGATATAACATGAAATTGTTGATTTACTCATAGTTCAGTGAAAATCTCCACCTTACATAATTCTAGATTTTTATGCCACTGTTTAGAATTATTGTCGACTTATCCTTCACAGGGCTATATGCATTTCTCACTGAGTAAATCAAAGGCATGTAAATTTGAGTCCACAAAACAAATATTGTGCCCTAGGATGCCCCTGAAAACATTTGCTTCCTGAATACAACTTTAAACATCAAAATTGTATTAATTTTGGCATTTGGTATCATGAGTATTCTACTTCTTTTATTATTTGTGTTTTTGGCCTATTGAATGGACTGTTATGTAAAAAAAACTACAGTTTAGAAAATACAAATGGAAATAAAGTGAATTGGGAATGTTATTAATTGCATTTCATGTGTTACATGACTAAAATTTTTTTAGGTATAAGTTCCTCCCTCCTTTAATTTTGTATGATTTTGAGCAAGATAGCATGTACCCACTTGTTGAGGACAATAATGTGTATACTGCATTGCTAACAATATTATGTAGGATTCTCAATGTAATAATTAGTTTCTGAAATTCTGTGTAAGTAAGTCTCATTACCAGAAAAGTTCAGATTTTGGATGTCCAATTCTCTCCTTGGTCATAGATTGTGAGACTTAATTTTTAGTGCCAAGGTTCCAGTCTGTAGCTGAATTATGACACAGACACAAATGAATTTTTCTTTTTATAGTGCTATCCTAGTTTTGCTTTGCAGTTCATTAGGTTTTTTTTTAATAATTTACATTTTTAGGTCATTTTGTTGGAACCATCGACCTGTTCAAATTACATCTAATAATTATAAAGAGTCCTTACCATGCACCATTTGCTTGGAATTTATTCAGCCTATTCCAAGTTATAACATATTACGAAGTCCTTGTTGTAAGAACGCTTGGTTTCATAGAGACTGTTTACAGGTAAGATACACATTCTGTTAGCTTTCTCTGATTAATATAAAATTATGGCTTGGTGATTTAAATTTTAAATTAGAAAGAATTCACGTGTATGTTAGCTCTTACTACTTGACACTTGTAAAAACAGCTTTAAAGCATTTAATTTGAGCACATTTTACATATAAAATTCACCTTAAGTGTACAATTAACATTCAGTAAATACTTTAGCTGGATGCAATAGCTCGCCCCTGTAATCCAAGCACTTTGGGAGGCTGAGGCAGGTGGATCACCTGAGGTTGGGAGTTCGAGACCATCCTGACCAACATGGAGAAACCCCATATCTACTAAAAATATAAAGTTAGCCAGGCAGGGTGGCACATGCCTGTAATCCCAGCTACCTGGGAGGCCGGGGCAGGAGAATCACTTGAACCTGGGAGGTGGAGGTTGCAGTGAGCTGAGATGGCACCATTGCCCAGATGCAGCCCGGGCAACGAGCGAAACTCCATCTCAAAATAAATACATACATACATGCATACTTTGGATGAAACCTTTTAATGTATATTTATACTTACAGAATTTTGTTGTTTTTACCTAAAGATTTTTTTTACTTTCACAATGAATAAACTAGATGTTAATTCCTAAGTTCCATTTACATTTTAAGCTGAAAACCAGCATATTTGAAATGATAAAAAGCTTGATAGCAAGTTAAGATATAAATGTTAGTAGGCTTTTTTCCCTTATGGTAAACACTTTACAACTTCTTAACAAGGAGCTAATTACTGTCAATTAATTAAAAATATTGGTTCTTTGGAGTCATCTTATGCATCAAACATGATTACTACTTTTCAAGTAAATATGATAAAACACCCAACACTAAACAATTTAATATTTCTTTGATTCTGAAAATACTTGAAATTTTTTAAAAGATATCAGTTATTAGTAACATCAAATATGTAATATATACATGTAGAAGTGCTAGCTGATAGTAAAATGCCAAATAACAGAAGATTTACTTAAGTTTAATACTGTTTTTTTTTTTTTTTTTTTTTTTTTTTTTTGGAGACAGTCTTGTTCTGTCACCAGGCACCAGGCTTGAGTGCAGTAGCCCGATCTCAGCTCACTGCAACCTCCGCCTCTGGGTTCAAGCAATTCTCCTGCCTAAGCCTCCCGAGTAGCTGGGACTGCAGACGTGTACCACCACGCCCAGCTAATTTTTGTATTTTTTAGTAGAGACAGGGTTTCACCATGTTGGCCAGGATGGTCTCCATCTCTTGACCTCGTGATCCACCCGCCTTGGCCTCCCAAAGTGCTGGGATTACAGGTGTGAGCCACTGCGCCCGCCCTAATACTGTTTTTTAAAGTTTATTATTGTTTAGTGAAATGAAAGGTTATTATTAGTAATTGTCCACAGACATATTTTTAAAAGTTAGAAAACATAAATTCTCTTATTTCAATAAAATCTTAAAAATACTAACAGTACTAAAAGTAGTAAAGCTTGACTGATTCTCTTTTTTTTTTTTTTTTTTTGTATATGGGCCTTGAGCTTTAAACTTAGGATTATTCAGTTAAAAGTCAGGATGAAGGCCAGGCACAGTGGCTCATGCCTATAATCCCAGCATTCTGGGAGGCCAAGACAGGCAGATCACATGAGGTCAGGAGTTTGAGTACAGCCTGGCCAACATGGTGAAACCCTGTCTCTACTAAAAAATACAAAAAAAATTAGCCGGGTGTGGTGGTGCACACCTGTGATCTTATCTACTCAGGAGGCTGAGGCAGGAGAATTGCTTGAACCCGGGAGATAGAGGTTGTGGTGTGCCGAGATAGCACCACTGCACTCCAGTCTGGGTGACAGAGCAAAAATCTGTCTCAAAAAAAAAGAAAAAAGAAAAGTGCAGAATGAAGTCTGTTTTGTTGGGGAAATATTAGAAATTCTGTTAATACTTGCAAAGAGGTATTTATAAAAGGATCCTACAGAGTGTAGCTAATAAACAGCATCGTGAAGTGTTATCCTTACCTATTGAGGAAGAAATTCATATTATATGAGAATATTTTAAAAGTATAATTTGTCTTAATTAAGGGTTTGTATTTGGATGAATAAAATTGCAGCCAAATGTGTCATCTTGTTAATTTCATAACAGTATATTATTTTTCATAAGATTTTCCTCATTTATATGTTAATAATTAAGCAAAGAAAGGTTCTCAAACTTGACCTAGTATTAAGGCCTTTTGTGAACACTCTGAAAATATTGAGTTTTTAATTTTGTCATTAAAAAAGTAGAAAAAATATTACTAACAAAAAAGTAGGTCTAGTTTATGCAACTATAATTTAAGATCACACTCACATGGACACCTGTCTAGGATATAATATCAGTAAGCAATTATTATACTTGATTAGAGCATACTAAGATGGGGCTAATTCTTGAGTCACTCTCTCTAAAGGAGTTCCAATAACTTTTGTACTCTGTTATCAGTCTTAACTGAAATAGTATATGGAGTCTACCCAATCTAGATAGTTGCATGTGGTTAAACAAATGTCATTACTTGTAACCACTACAAATGCTATACCTTGGGATTCGAGGAGAACAGACTGGAGATTAATATCAAAGAAATCAGTAAAAAACTTTCCATTCTGTGTCTAGAGAATGGTCACTATTCTTGTTCAGCTTGGATTTCTCTATCATTACTCTAGTCTTCTTGATATCTTCCATGTGTCTTATATTGTTTTTTTCCCCTCTATACCAGATACTTCCTTGTATTTTATACCATATTTGGTAAGATCTTGGCATCTGTCTGCAATTGCTCAAATACCCTTTAGGTTCAGAGATTTCAGTAACCTGTTGCTTCCCTCCCATATTTGAGTTAGTGAGAGAGAGGGAGAGAGAGAGAGAGAGAGAGAGAGAGAGAGAGAGTGTGTGTCACTTGATTTCAGTAACCTGTTGCTTCCCTCCCATATTTGAGAGATAGAGAAGAGAGAGTGAGCGTGTGTGTGTCACTTGCTAATTGTCTGAACCTGGAATCCTCTTTATTAGCTTCTCTCTTCACCATCCATAAATCATTCCCCAAGTGTAATCAAGTCTGCTTAGTATATTCTGTGGATCCTTTTTATTGTAATCCTACTCTCACTGCTTTAATTTCAGACACTTTTTGGTAGGAGATCGCTAGTTGGTCTTTCTCTGATGCCTTATTCCCTATCAATTTATTCTTGGCCAGGCATGGTGTCTCACGCCTATAATCCCAGCACTTTGGGAGGCTGAGGTGGGCGGATCACAAGATCAGGAGATCGACACCATCCTGGCTAACATGGTGAAACCCTATCTCTACTAAAAATACAAAAAATTAGCTTGGTGTGGTGACATGCGCCTGTAGTCCCAGCTACTCAGGAGGCTGAAGGAGAATCGCTTGAACCAGGGAGGCAGAGGTTGCAGTGAGCCAAGATTGCACCACTGCACTCCAGCCTGGGCAATAGAGCAAGACTTCGTCTCAAAAAAAAAAATTATTCTTCATACTACTGGCTTTAACTTAACCTATCTAGCCTCTCCTTAGTCCAGTTTGGTAAGAATGTAATCCTTAAGTATATTATTAATTGTACGTTACTAATCACACATTCTCTGTCTTGCCAGGGAAACTTCATATATATTATTCCCTATCCTTGGAATGTCTTCTGTCCTATTTTCCTGGCAAACCTCTATTTCTTCTTCTAAACTTAGCTTTTGCTTTACTAACCCTCTGACATATTTATCAGTGTATTCTTAGGTACTTCTTCCTGTTTCTTTCATGTATATACTTAAAATACACACAGTATTGTAGTTTTATACCTATATACCTAACTCAGTAGAATTCCTTCAGGTTGAATCTGTCATGATTTGATTTTTGGTACATAATACCAAATGTTGTTTGTATTTTTGGTGCATAACATGATGTTTGGCATCTATAAAGCAGGAATTAACTATCAGTTAAATAAATATGTAGTACCAGTTTTTACTGGGGACTGACTGCTCTTTCCAGTAGGCTTGCAGCCTGTTTCCTTCTGAGTATTCTCTGTCTGGTGCTTCTGTATCTGTATTTGCTGTAGCAATAAGGATAGGTTTTATGTTTCTCCTGTTTGGGGAAGAAGGCTATCTTATAGATCGAGTTAAAAAGAGAAACAGTAATGATTTTTATGTAACATTTAAACACCATTTCTAGATGAAATAACTCAAGAGTTTTAATTTTTTCTCACATTTTGGAGGACAACACAATATTTAGTAACAAACAACATTACACAGTAAGATTGAGAAAAATATATGGGTGATGTAAAGCTAAGAACAGTCTATTAATTGGCTTCTTTTTAACCATTGGGGACAATAAGAATTCTAGATTTTAGCAGTAGGATAACTTAGTTTATAAAGACAAAGTTTGAGAACCCACTAACATAGAAAATGTTTTCATAATATATTGTTAAAAATAGCACGTTCTGTTAGTTACATAATACATAACCTGATAACAAACTTAAATCATTAACAGTAGACTTTCTGTTTTCCACTATAGGTTCAAGCAATAAATGCGGGAGTGTTTTTTTTTAGGTGTACAATATGCAATAATAGTGACATCTTTCAGAAAGAGATGCTGAGAATGGGAATTCATATTCCTGAAAAGTGAGTAACATTTAGCCTTTTGACAAAAAAAAAAAAAGATATTTTAAATGTAGGATTGAATGGCAATGGAAATAATCACTTACGTCTGATTCAGTGAGCATGGACTGGTAGTCATTTCAAATGGTGAAATTCTAAACCTCCTCCTCCCCTAGATTGCCAGTTCTTGGAAAGCAGGGACTGTGTCATAAATGTCTCATTCGTTGATTTTTAATCTCTTAATATGTAGCTCAGCTATGTCCAATACGTAGCTCAGCTATGTCTAATTTTAGTTGATTGATTTTATACACAATTATAATAGCCTTCAAAATGGTATTTATAAATTAAGAGAATCAAGATGTGGTTTAAAATGTGTAAGATTTTCCTTAACATATAAACATGAGGAAACCAGAAATAATGATAGTGAACTTAAAAATGGAAAGTGAAAAATTAGGAAAAATGTGTTGTAGAAAATTTCTTGTTAATTTTTCATTTAGCATTTCATTATGAGACTAACTGTATGTTAAAATGATACTAATGGATTTATATCTTAAAGGGAATCCTGAAGAGGACACGTTTTACTATTTTTTCCTAAAAGTTTTTATTTTTAGATTCATTCCTGATTCTCTTATATAACATTATTTATAGGTCAAAGCATATTTTATATCTTGCTTCTTTTATAGAGATGCATCCTGGGAATTAGAGGAAAATGCTTATCAAGAGCTTTTGCAGCACCATGAGCGTTGTGATGTTCGAAGATGTCGTTGCAAAGAAGGGCGAGACTATAATGCACCTGACAGGTATTTCTGAAAGTTCAGTTGTACTTACTGGTTCCTTGTTTAACCCTTCTGCTGAGAAAGTAGGTTTTCTAGTTACTGAAATGTAGTTTTGCTCTTAGGATGTTTGAAGTTTAACTTGAGATGAGGGATATGTTCTAATGCACATTTACGTCTGTTTACAGAGAAGTGTTTGCAGTTAGTATAGTTATAACCTATTTCTCTGGTGTATTATTATCACGAGACTCGTATTTTCTAGAGTCACACTGTCCTATCTGGTAGTCACTAGCCACATATGGCTATTGAGCACTTGAAATTTCTTTTTTCCAAATTGCGAGGGTGCTGTAAATACATACCAAAGGCTTAGTTCACTAGGGCTGCCATTAATACAGACTGGGTGGCTTAAAAGATAGAGATTTATTTTCTCTTAATTCTAGAGGCTGGAAGTTCAAGATCAAGGTATCGACAGGTTTGGTTTCTTCTGAGGCCTCTCTCCTTTGCTTGCAGTTTGCTGCATTCTAGCTATGTCTTCACACGAGTTCTTCCTCTGTCAGTGTGTTGTCTATGTCCTGATCTCTTTTTATTAAGAACACCAGTCATATTGGTTTAGGGCCCACCCATATGACCTTATTTTACTGTAATTACCTCTTCAACATATGAAGTGAGGGGAGACACATTTCAGCCCATAGTCATATTATTTTAATATGAGTTAAAGAACTTACATGACCAAAGAAATTTATTGTTAATAATTTTTACGTAGGTAACATATTGAACAAAATGATAATATTTTGGAAATAAAATGTTATTAATTTTACTTTTTTACATTTTTAATGTGGCTACTGGAAAGTTTTAAATTACATGTATGGTTTACATTGTATTTCTGTTGGACAGCACTGTTCTGGAGGATATTTAACTAGATTCATCTGGCACTGTTTCTTTTAGACCACTCTAAAAAGGGTTTGGCATTTGAAATGTATTGATTATTCTTTTGTAATGTCAGTGGATATAGCTCTTCAACAGTCATTTTGTGCATTTTAGGTACACTGTACTCTTTTAGATAGTAGGAACCAAGAGTATTTTAAGATGTAGGATAAAAAGTAACAAATCTAGTTTACAAAACGTATGTAGGAAATGTCAATAAATTGTTATCACTGTTATGTAATCTTACTTAACATAGTAAGCTCAGCATGTAAAGCAGAATATTGGGAGCCTTGTTTCTCATGAAAAGTGATTTGGTTGGGTCAGCTACTACTTAATTGTGAGACTCAGCTGAGGTCTAGCCTGCCCCAGAAAGTTTCCCCTAAGCAGCTCTCCTCACTCCTGATTTCCTACTCTGAGCTAGGGGTTCCCTTCATTGTGCTTATTACAATATAGTTGGCATTATTTAAATTAATGCTATTAAACCAAAAATTCTTAAAAGGCAGAGATCTCACTGAAAGTGTCAAGTAACATGTATTCTTGTCTGCGTTACTTGATCTAGTGACCCTGATCATTCATTCGTTAACACTGTTAATACCTCCCTCAAGAGTTGTGCTAAGGCACAGATATAATAATGTATATAGGATTTTAAGAAGCAATACATTCATGATATTTTTCAAATTTATCTTAGGCTATTCTTATTTAACCTATATGTATTTCTTGTATACCATTGGTCTCTCAATCTGTAGCTACAACTCTTCTTTCTAGGACAACGATACTACCTATCTGAATGACTGCTTTGTAATCTCATGCCCTCTCATCCTAGTGAGAGGAAGGCAGTTTTAGTGAAAGGCAGCATGGTTAATGCTTAAGAGCATGTGTCTGAAGCTATATAAACTGATTTGGAAACCTTACTCTGAGACTTGGCTAGTGTGAAATTGAGGGGGCAAGTTATTGACCCCTCTGAGACTTGGTTTCCTCTTTAAAATTGAAGTGACAGTGGTTCTCTCTACCTTCTACAATTGTGAGGATTAAACTTTTCATATGAACACAGTGAGAACTGGACCTGGAGCATAATAAGCACTTAGGTTAGCTGCTGCTTCCTCCTTGTTGTTGTCAATGGGCAGACACACACACACACACATAGAGGACACAAACAAAAATATTCACACCCACACAGAGGGATGTTATCTAGTTACCTTTGTTGCCACTGACGCTTTCACACACACGGGGAGCTAACTCTTCTTCTAAACAGAGAAGGTGTAGTCATACCCAAAAAAAGTCTGGAGCCCCACACTACAGCCTATACCCATAGTCCTGGAGAAAATATGAATATGGACTGGCACATATCACATAACATAGTGGGGAAACATGGAGCTGGGAACAGATGACAGAGAATATAAATATGAGCCAGATAGAAAGTCCGGATTCTATTTAACTGCACAATACCACAGGTGTTTGAGCAGGCTTATTTTAGGAAATATTTCTCACCTTGAAATGTACTAAATGTTTCATGCATATCAGACACACTGACACAGTGATCTTCCTATAAGCATAATTATCTCGAAATAGAAAAGATAATTTATTTTCTCCCTCTTTATTTTTTCTGATGTTTATATTCTTTATGTATATGCATATGAGTGTGATAAGTTAGTTTTGGTTTTTACATTAGAGATATTTATTGTAAATAATATTTTTCCTCAGTAAAGTGTGTGTGTGTGTGTGTGTGTGTGTGTGTGTGTGTGTGTTTAAGAAGGTAGAGCCTGTGGACACTGCCAGTGGTTGAAACTAGAATAATAACAAAATGTAAGTATCTGCTTTTCTTTATGTCCTCAGCAAATGGGAAATAAAGCTCTGTCAGTGTTGTGGTTCCAGTGGCACACATTTAGCTTGCTCTTCACTACGGTCATGGGAACAAAATTGGGAGTGTTTGGAATGTAGGGATATTATCTACAATTCAGGTAATATTTTGTAATTTTGAATACAGTTTTTATCCAAATGTATGTTTAAAAGTTTTTACCTATATCTCTATTATGCTAACATTGAAATTTAAATCTGTAGGAGAGTTCCAAAAAGCCAAAAAACATGTATTACCAAACTCCAATAATGTGGGGATCACAGATTGTTTGTTGGAAGAGTCATCACCTAAATTACCCAGACAGTCACCTGGATCCCAGAGTAAAGATCTACTGAGGTATGTATTTTGAATTGGAGAAAATCTACGTAAAAAACATATTTGGAGAAAAGTATGATGGGAAATGCCATATACTCTTAGAATATTAGGTGATCATACAATAGTCTGGAATAGTGTTTTTCAACCTTCAGGATCCAACATTTGATCATGAAATCAATGCAACCAGCATTTTAAAGAAAATGAAATAGGATAGAATAGAATACAAAATACCAAAATGCATCATACTTAGGTAAAGTGTATCTATCCTAATTATTTTTTGTATACTGAGTAATGATGTAAAATTTATTTTTTATTATAGATCACTTTAAAGATAGTTTGAAAAACACCGACCTGGAAAATGTGCTTAAAATATTGTGTGATTATAGAATGAGACAGGAAAGTAAAATGTCAAGCATACTATGTCACTTTATTAAAAGGAAAGAATCCTATTTAATATAGAATTTTTTTTCTGTTTCTTTTTTTTTTTTTTTTTTTTTAATAAATGAAGTCTCACTCTTTTACCCAGGTTGGAGTACAGTGGCATGATCACGGCTCACTGCAGCCTCAACCTCCTGGGCACAAGTGTTCTCCCACCTGAGCCTGCCAAGTGGCTGGGACTACAAAGGCTTGCCATCATGCTTGGCTAATTTTTAAATTTTTCTAGAGATGGAATCTTGCTATGTTACTCAGACTGGTCTTGAACTCCTGGCCTCCAGTAGTCCTCCCACGTTGGCCTCCCAAAGTGTTGAGATTACAGGTGTGAGCCACTATGCCCTGCCATTTTTTGATGTTATAATCATTGTTTGTTTACTGTCAATGTCTGGAGTGTACATGTCAGCTCTTCCCTTTAGAAAGTTTAAGGCATGCATACTATTATCATATTAATTTCTGTTTCCATAAGATAGCAAAATACTTTCAAAATCTTAAACATTTAAATAAGACTGGAATTACATCTTTATAATGTCAGGTGTTTGTTCAGCTGTAGTTAAGATTTTTAAGTTTATATAGATATGCAAAAGAGTTTTTAGAACCTTGCCTTACCCAACAGAGAAGAAGTAGAAAATTAGTAGCTAAGCATGATGATATACTTTCTTGTTAAAAATAGTTTCAGGGTGAGGATGGTGGCTCACACCTGTAATCCCAACACTTTGGGAGGCTAAAGTGGGAGGATCATTTGAGCCCTGGAGTTCAAAATCAGCCTGGGCAATTCTGCAAGACTCTGTTTCAATAAAATTATTTTTAAGAAAATAGCCAGGTATGGTGGGGTGCACCTGTAGTCCTAGCTACTCAAGAGGTGGGACGATTGCTTGAGCCCAGGAGATCAAGCTGCAGTGAGCTATGATAATGCCACTGCACTGCCACTTGAGTGACACAGCGAGATTTTGTCTCTAAAAAAAAAAGTTTCAAGTGTAAAACCTTACAAGATACTAAAGAGAATTTTTGTGAAAACACTCGATAACTGGATTTGCAGACAAGTAGAATATTAAGTACTCTTCAAAATATGGAGAGTATCTGTTTTAATATGTCACTTGACTGAAAAATCTGTTACAAATATTGTTATAATACTTTCAGTATCAAGATAGATGTTCACATTATTTTAAAATAATTTTAATATTTAGATTTCCAAAGATGGTACACCAGGGAAGCTTGACTCCTTGCTCCTGCTTTAACGTGCAGTCATATTCTAGAAGAATAGCATCAGCATTCCCCTGATCCAGGCAGGAGCAAGGAATCAACCTGCTATAAAAAGGTATGTTTCTAAAGAATTGTCTTACATCCAAAGGACTTTGGCCTTTATTCAGCATGAGTTAATGAAGAGAGGATCATATGAAAAAAGAAAAAGCAAAACCTGGCCCACACTAGGGCACTCTAATGTCTTAGGGTAGGACAGATTCATACTTGGTATGGAAAATTATCAATTGGCATTGCCCAAAACAAGATTATTTTTGAGAAAATTAATTCCAATTACAGATGGAGAAACTGAGGGAAGGAGTGATTGAGCTGGTTTATATAGTCAATTAGATTGTTAAAACAGGCTGCTGGGCTTCCTGCCCAGAGGTTCAGATTCTGTAGATATGCTGTAGGGCTCAATAGTTTGCTTTTCTAACAAGTTCCCGAGTGATGCTCCTGCTGGTCTGGGACCACACTTCGTGACATACTGGTCTAGACTACAAGGTACTATTTGAGGAACTGTGAATTCCATTTATAATGTTAGCTCTTCTGTTAATTATTACTTTATGATTTAAAATATACTGTGTAATCTCTCAAAGCCTAAGTTTCTCATATAGTAAGGAGAGATTACATTTGCTTTTTTAAAAATAGGATATAGTAAATGTGAAGTAAACTACAATTAAGGAAGTTTATTATGGCCATTAGCTAGAAAGGTGAGAGTTTGAGATTCTGATTCTTAATAAACCTGAATTTACTGGTTGGTCAAATTTGAGATAATTATCTATCAACATTCTTGTAAATGATTCTAATTTGGTAAAAGATTGCGGTGAGCAATTAAGAATTTAAAACAAAGATTATCAAATAACTGTTTCTGATTCTAGTAGCAGCCAATGTTAAGATTTTGCGTGGGAGTTGGAGAAGAAATCCTGTTAATCTTTCTTTTCCTTTTCTTGTTTTATTGGCTAACTGCTGTTTCACATAAAGTACTTTAAAGTATTTATCTCTGTGTTTAAATTCATGTTTTATAGGCAAGGCAGCAAATTTAGAAGAAATGTATCAACACTATTAATAGAGTTAGGATTCCAAATTAAAAAAAAACCTAAAAGAATATTTATCAACAAAGCCAACATCTGGAATAGTGCCTTAGATGGATTCAGAAATCAAAACTTTAATCCTTCATATGCAATTGAAGTAGCATATGTTATTGAAAATGATAATTTTGGAAGTGAGCAACCTGGATCAAAGCAAGAATTTCTGAGTCTCTTAATGCAACATCTCGAGAACTCATCATTGTTCGAAGGGTCCTTGTCAAAGAACTTGTCTCTAAATTCTCAAGGTAATTATTTTATTTATTGTTGTGTATACCAAATATCACATGTGTAGAAAAAGAGAGAGAGAGCTGGTTAGAATTGACATTTAATACCTGTGCTCTAAATATACAGTTTACTTTATTAATAAACTATGGATAGAATTACAGGAAAGTGGAAAGGGGGAGTGATAGTTTAAAAAGTAAATTTTGTGGTGAAACTTTTTTTATTTAAGAATATACACTCTTTATAGCAATAGTCTCTTTAAAATTAATCCATAATTAAGTGTAACTTTATCTTCACTGTAATTTCATTTTAATAGAGTGGCCAAATGGGGATGATTATTTGAATTCTTCTTGTTTGTATATTTGGAATTTGCAGTTAACACAGAGTTTTTATAACATAGTTTCCTGTAACCAATTTTTCAGTGTACTTTTGTTTGCAAGAATTTTGGTGGTTTTTTGCACAATTATGTATATGATAGTTTTCTGTCTTTTTTATTGGTGAGAACTTAAGGTAATTAAAACAGTCATCTCAAAAAACAGTGGATAATTCCAGCATTCTCCTTTAGGGGCTTATATACCGTTTTTGCTGAAATAGGAAATTCAAAAGAAAGGGAAGACATTTTTCATATTTCCTACTATATTTTCTGTAAATATCCTCACCATTGCCTAAAGCATCATTTTTACTCTGTATAGTTCATATAGTCTAATTCTAAACTCCCTTTAAAATTAAATAGAATAAAATCAATAAAAACTTTACAAATAGTAATGTTAAGGCAGCTTTGGTATGGTGGAGTGTACGTGAATTTAAATCACAAAATCTGAATTCAACATTGTACACATCTAGTTCTTTACATCCTTAGATTAATTGCTTACTTTCTCTGGATCTCAGTTTCTTCATCTGTAAAATGTGACTATGAATATGTAGCTTATAAGGTTATTGTACAGGTATTGTTAATGTTACTTATTAGTAAGTTGCTTTCAACAATTAATTTAAAAATTAAGGAAAATTTTACTTGATTTTTTTTGGCACATCAAAGTTAATAATACATTTAAAATGACAATTTTTAATTCAAGCTCTGACAGTAAGGTACGATAGCATATACTGTTGGGAGTAAATTTGTGCCTTTGGGAAAGATTATTTAGTGATACAGATCAAGAACTTTAAAAATGTTCCCGTCCTTTGACCCACTAATACCACATGTGGGAGTCCTAAGCAAATAAAAATAGACAAGAATATGTAAGTAGATGTTGACTGTGACATTATGTCTCATATAATTGGAAATGTGACTTAGCCAGGATAGCCAGTTATAGGGGGATGGTTTGCATTATAGTACATCTCTAAATTAGTCGAAATGCATTTATTAACTGTAGATTTGAATAATTTAGAGTAGTATAATAAAAAGTTTACAATATAATAAGTGAATAAAGCATAAGTCAAAATGTTTGTATATTTACATACTCAAAGTCGTACAAATACAGTCATTTGTCACTTAACAGGGATGTGTTCTAAGAAATGTGTCATTAGGCAATTTTATCATTGTACAAAGATCATAAAGTATACTTATGCAACCGTAGTTGGCATAGCCAAGGCTATATGGTTTAGCCTATTGGTTCTAAGCTACAAACCTGTATGACATGTTACTGTATTGAATATTGTAGGCAGTTGTAACACAATGGTAAGTATATGTGTATCTAAATATACAAAAGGTAATGCGTGACAGTATAATATCACTAGGCCCTAAGAGTTTTTCAGCTTCATTATAATCTTAGGGACCACCTTAGTATATTTGGTGCATTCTTGACCAAAACATTCTTATATGGTACATGACTGTATACCAGAGTGTTTACAGTGGCTATTATGGTGGTAGGTGTATTGTGTTTTATGTTTTCTACAATAGATTTTTACTTTATATTCAGAAAAATATGTCTTTTTTTATATTTTAGGTGAGATCTATATTTTCTACGTAATAGCTTCTAAGAATTATGTTTATCTAATGCTTAGATTTTTAGACTAATTTTTAATATATGTGTATTAAAAATAATGGTTATCTTATACTAATAGAAATATATTTGATGTATTTTCATCTATATTTACAGCTCTAAAAGAGAATCTTTACTATGAAGCTGGCAAAATGCTTGCCATTTCTTTAGTTCATGGTGGTCCTTCACCTGGTTTCTTTTCTAAAACCCTGTTTAACTGCCTTGTTTATGGACCAGAAAATACCCAGCCAATTTTAGATGATGTTTCAGACTTTGATGTGGCACAAATTATAATCAGGGTAAGAAATGTACCTATTTATTAAAATATCCACTACATTCTAGGTATCTTTTAATGGAAACGACTGATCTGCAATAAAATAATAATACTCTCTGTGGAGGAGTTAGGGGTTGTAAACATATATTTCTGTTTACCAGTGGAATTCTGAACCATTTAAGAGATAGTTGTAAAAGTCAGATGGCTAGAGATTAAAGTGCCATGTTTAATGTTGGTAAAACCCGTGGGCTAATGTGATTTTGATCTGTGTTCAACATGGCTTGTGAATACTCCTCAGAAATACATGGATTTGCCTGCCTTGCTAGAGACAATGTAAGGCAGGTTCCATATTGCATGCTAGAAAGCAGATGCAAGTGCACTTCGTTGGAGGCCAGTGGATCTGAAGAGAGGAAGGATTTGGCTTACCGTTAGAATACTTACCCTTCCTTCTATAGGGAGATATGAATGATAGGTGGAGAGAAAGACCGGGCTGAATGTATTCCGAAGGGAAACCAGTGGTAGGGGTTAGGGAGGACTTCATGCGTCCACCTAAAAATAGTTACCATTTATTAAGCACTTACAGTGGGTTCCTATACTAAACATGTCACATGTACAAACACTCATTTATCATGATGCCGAATAAATGTCATTGCCAACATGTTACTGCTGTAGAAACTGAGACAATGTAAGCCATTTAACTTTTCTTCCTTAATCTTCCTCCTACTTAAGCATACTGTATCCATTGTCTCCATTAACAGGTAGTATTGTTTAATGATTAAAAGTGTAGGCCCTAGCTGGATGAGGTGGCCTGTGCCTGTAATCCCAACTACTCAGGGGGCTGAAGCACGAGAATAGCTTGAACCCGGCAGGCGAAGGTTGCAGTGAGGCAAGATCATGCCACTGCATTTCAGCGTGAGCAACAGAGGGAGACTTTGTCTCAAAAAAAAAAAAAAAAAGCATAGGCTCAGAAGTTAGATTTTAGTTTGAATGCCAGCTCTTATAACTACTATATGCTATATCACTTTGGGCGTGTTAATCTTACTAAACCTCAGTTTCTAAATCACAGAGTAAGCATTATTGAAGTGTGAGTTGCTAGGCTATATTACAACAATTCTGTTTATTTGCCCTAAGACTGTTTATCTTAGCATCATATTTAAAATTGACGCTTTAATTCTTTCTTTTTCCTTTTGTATCCTCTTTACTAAAAAAAAAAAAAGGATACTTAAGCTTCATTGTTTCTTTGTCCTATTTTCTATTTATTTCTTGTAATCAGGCTTCTGTCCCTACTACCAGTCTCAAGTTAGCTAGTTCATAGTTTATATCCAGGGATCTAAATATCCATGTCTAAAGGCCTTTTCTAATTTTCCATCGCTGTGACTTCTGCAATTACCACTTAGAATTTCTCTGCAATATTTAATGTACTTCCTCCTACTTTTGATGATTCTGTCATCTTTAATGCTTCTTCTTCTTCTTACCCCTGAAACTTAGCATTTTTCAGTGTTGTCTTAACAGTCCTCATTCTTTATTCTTTGGAGAGCGTCTTCTCTCTCATAATCTTTCTGAAATGATTCACAGACCTGTAGTTTTGAGTCCCCAGACTTTTATATACATATAAGACCTGGGTGTTGCTAGCACATTGAGTCCAACATGTTTAAGATAAAACTAATATTTTTCCCAGAATTTTTTGTGTGATTGTTTTTGGGGGGTGCTTTTTTGTTTGTGTTTTGTTTTTGCCTGTTTGCCTTTTCTTTCCAAGAGATGTCTTATTTCCAAGCTGTCCTGGAGAAAGAGTTGTTCTCATTTTTTCCATACTTCTCCATTTTCCAGTTATATGTCAAGTCATCTAAGACTGATTTATCATCAACCTTTCTTTCCTATTTCTACTGTGCCTGTTTTACCAAACTCAAATTTTCCCTAGGCTTAGACAATTAGAATGTTGTTCTAATATTCTTATTTGGGATGATTCTTCCAGAAATAGTTTTGCCCATATTGCTTTCTTCCTCAGGTCTCCTCAATGGCTTCTCATTGCCTGTTGAAAAAAGTTTAAGCTCTTCATTAGGGCATTTAAGACCTTCAACTATCTTCATGGCTTTATCTACTCCAGTTTCGGTACTTTTTATCCAGTGTTTGTTCGTTTATTTAAAAAAGACTGCGTGCTTGAGGGTTTGCAGGGATGAGGCAACATATGCCCAATTATTAGTCTTTGACAGGGTGTAAAGGTAGTATTTTGAGCAGAATAGTTATGAAAAACTTGTGAGATTTCAGGAGAGATTTGGAATGAATGAGAGGAAGTCATGCAAATCTCTAAGAATGTTTTGGGAAAAAGAAATCACAAGTCAATTTTCTGTTAATGGATTGATTGCTTTCTATTTTTATCTTTCTCCCTGTGTACCTTTAAGAGCTAACGTATACGAAAGTGGCACATAAATGGCCAAGTATTTCTTTGTTTACGCTGTTCACTAAAATAAAAAATTCTGTTCATTTTTTAATTCGCAGCTGATACTCTTTTTCATGAATTATCAGGTCATCTTTCTTTTTTATTTATTTAATTTTTTTATTGCATTTTAGGTTTTGGGGTACATATGAAGAACGTGCAAGATTGTTGCATAGGTACACACGTGGAGTGTGATTTGCTGCCTTCCTCCCCTTCACCTTTATCTGGCATTTCTCCCCATGCTCTCTCTCCCCAACTCCCCACCCCCTGCTGTCCTTCCCCTATTTCCCCTCAACAGACCCCAGTGTGTAGTGCTCCCCTCCCTGTGTCCATGTGTTCTCATTGTTCAACACCCGCCTAAGAGTGAGAACATGCAGTGTTTGATTTTGTGTTGTTGTGTCAGTTTGCTGAGAGTGATGGTTTCCAGGTTCATCCATGTCCCTACAAAGGACACGAACTCATCGTTTTTTATTACTGCATAATATTCCATGGTGTATATGTGCCACATTTTCCCTGTCCAGTCTATCATCGATGGGCATTTGGGTTGGTTCCAGGTCTTTGCTATTGTAAACTGTGCTGCAATGAACATTTCGTATGCATGTGTCCTTACAGGAGAACGATTTATAATCCTTTGGATATATACCCAGTAATGGGATTGCTGGGTCAAATGAAATTTCTGTTTCTAGTTCCTTGAGGAATCGCCACTGTCTTCCACAATGGTTGAATTAATTTACACTCCCACCAACAATGTAAAAAGTGTTCCTATTTCTCCAGATCCTCTCCAGCATCTGTTGTCTCCAGATTTTTTA
>CAUYQU010017931.1:0-45554 GCA_963574635.1 Cheracebus regulus | reverse complement strand
GGATTGTCTTGGCTAGGCAGGCTCTCTTTTGGTTCCATGTGAAGTTTAGGTGTTTTTTTCCAGTTCTTTGAAGAGTCTGATAGGTAGCTTGATGGGGATAGCATTGAACCTATAAATTACTTTGGGTAGTATGGCCATTTTCACAATACTGATTCTTCTTAACCATAAGCATATAATGTTTTTCCATCTGTTTGTGTCCTCTTTTATTTCCTTGAGTAGTGGTTCATAGTTCTCCTTGAAGGAGTCCTTTACCTTCTTTGTTAGTTGCATTCCTAGATATTTTATTCTCTTTGTAGCAATTGTGAGTAGGAGTTCGCTCTTGATTTGGCTTTTAGTCTGTTACTGGTGTATAGGAATGCTTGTGTTTTCTGCATATTGATTTTGTATCCTGAGACTATATTTTAAAGTAGTAGGATAGGAGAGGAAGACAAAGAAAATTAATTTTTATCTTATTTCTCATGAAAGATAAGCACTTGCTATAATAGTTGATATTTGAATTAATATGTCCAATTTTGGTAGTGTGTGTTTGCTTCATCCAGTTTTATCTGACTTGTACTTTATATAATAACATGAGAACCACAGAATATAGAATTTCTCATATTTTCCTCTATGGCAAAATGGAGCTCCATTATTTTTATTTTAAGACTCTCAGTTTTCCAAGATCTGCAGAACAATAACTGGCCAATAAGTGTCTTTTTTATTATATGGAAGTACTTTCTTTATTTCTAGATCTTGAAATGATTTCTTAAAGTAAGACTGGTGTGGCTGATGAAAAATTTTTGTTTTTTTGTTTTGTTTTATTTTTCATTTCTAGACATAGCCCTCATCTGAGTCAATGTTAACATACTGACTAGGGTCTGTGATCTTATTACAGAATGTTCTCCTGTGCTCACAGGAAGAGTGAATTTGACATTTTCAGGTTCTATTTTTCTAGTTTATGAAACCCTTTAAAATTAACAAAATATAGTAGTGCTTAGGTTTGGTTGATGAACCAAAATGATTTGTTTTCACTCTCATTATGAAATGTGATGTGGTGATGTGTGATCATCAAGCATAATCAGGTAGGAATATTTAACACCTTCAATTCTATAATGGTTAATTTTATGTGTCAGCTTGACTAGATTGAGAAATGCCCAGATAGCTGATGAAACAGTATGTTTAAGTGTGTCTATGAGAGTGTTTTGAAAGAGATGTACATATAAACATATAGACTGAATACAGAGGACCTCCCTCGTCCACACCTGGGCATCATCTAATCCCTCTAGGGGTAAACAGAACACAGAGGCGAAGAGGGGGCAAGTTTCCTTTCTGTGTGTAAAAGAGGACATCCATTTTTTCCTGTCCTAAAACACTGAGCTTTTGGTTACTTTGGCCTTCAGAAAGAAAGAAAACTTACATTTATGGAGCAAATGCTATGTGTATATTATTATTTAGTTTATTTCTCTCCCTGCCAAAAATAATCAATAACAAAAGGGTGGTACTGTAATTTCCTTATTGAGAAAATTGAGACGATAATATTCAGGTATTATATAACTTTCCAAGATTCTAGAAAATTTTGGTTAAGGACTTAAGCCTGAGTTTGAGCCTAGGTCTGTTAGATTATTAAACCTGTTATTTACATTATCTATTCTTCAACTCAGAGAGTCAATGAGAATAAAATTAGATAGGTATATTATATGCATGTATACTTTACCTCTTTTAATTTCTCCACAATAGTATTATTTCAGTTCAAGCTCCCTCAGACTAAAAAATGTTCACCATGAGAAAGTCATTTTTCATAAAACATGTTGACTGATGTCTAACAGAGCTCAAAATTCCCATATTTATAAATCTTTACCAGCATATATATGTACATATATAAATCTACACTGAAAGTCTGAAGAACATAATCATATTCTTCTCTTCATTAGATAAGAGAACAGAAGAATGTGAGTATCTAAGTACAGGTGAGAGAGCAAATATTAAAAACCTATTAGTTTCTGAATTGAAATGAAAAATCAAGTATGACCTCCAATTAAGTGCTTGAATTTTAGCTATTGAATGTGGGAATCATTTATTAAAGTATGGCCACCAAGGTCATAATAACCTCCCTTAAAATATAATCATTATAACTTGGATTTGGTTATGTAAGTATAAAGTAATATTTAACTCACTTTTATACATTTATAAACTTTATGAAGTTTGAACTTCTCCTGACCTCAAACAAATCATCTATTCTTAAATACATTGTGTGGAAAATGTCTTTGAAATGCAGACATCACCACAAGATAGGCAGCTAAATTTTAAGATTGGGAGAGAGGATAATAGAGGCATGACATTCCAAAATTGCAAGAATTAAATAGTAGGTTATTCTTACCTGGACAATTTCACTTACCTGCAGAGATGGATAAGATCTAGGAAGCATAAGCTTCAAATAATTTGTTTTTCTTTCTTATGGCAAAGGAGTATCTTAGGTTTTACTACCACAGTTTTTCCATGTTGTTTCTTGCCTATCCTTCCTTGTCTAAGATTAAGTAAGAGTGATTAAAGAATTTGATAGAAAATGTGAATGTCTGTATTTCACTTTTACACTAAATTAAATTTTACATGCAATGACCCTGAACTGAAAAAAAAATCTCTAAAATCATTAACTCCTTTTGCCTTAATTTAATAATCATATTCATCACCATAACAGTGATCATCCATATCTAGTGAAGATTCATCAGGAAATAATGACTTCTAAAGACTTACATGCCCCTTAATCTTTCCTATAGGGTAAATCTTTATGATAAAATTTCAATTATTTGAACAAAAATTTAGACCATGTCATTTCCATTAATTCATGGAAACACTTGTTTCTACTTGTGAGCATTTTCAATCTTTAATCTTAAATGAACTTTTTTTGGTGTGCTTGTTTGCTAATAAAATTAATTTACATTGTTAAGTACATCAGTGTTTGCTTTTAATTACTAAGGAATATTGCACATTACACATTGTAAACATACATGTTCACTCTCCTGTTAACATATATTTGTGTTGTTTCCAGGTTGGATCTATTATAGAAAAATTATCAATTGTCTAGTACAAGTCTTGGTGTGAGATAATTATTTTCATTTCTCTTAAATACATACTAGAAATAGAAACCTTTTCCAGCCTTATAGCCTTTTTTTCTCATACCACTAATGTAGAGAAATCAGCTGTCTCATATTCTGTTTAACATTTGCTGTTGCTTGTCTTAATTTCTTTATTTTTAATCTATTAATTTTAGCACCACTCTACTGGGTAAGGAATGCTACCTGTGTTTTATTTGAGTTTCCATTTATCTAATTATGTTGACATATTTTCATGGTCTTATTGGTCAGTGATATATCTTCTGTTGTGAATTATTGGCTGAAGAATTTTGGCAATAATTTTTGTACTACTAATCATCTCATTATTGATTTGTATGTTTTTAAAATATACTCTGGACAAACATATTTTCAAGATGTATGTATTAAGAATATTTTCGTATGTGGAGTCCCTGTTTATTTTCTTAATGGTGTCTTTGGATAAGGATGATTATAAATGTTGATGAAGGATTATTTATCATTTGCTTTTACTTTGTGGTTACAGTTTTGTATACCAGTCTAAATATATATTTGTTTACAATAATGTTAGAAAGATATTTTCTATGTTTTCTTCTAGAAGCATCACAGTTTGTGGTTCTGTGCTTTTCTAGATTCCATTTTGAATGAATTTTGTTTTTCATATAGTATGAGAAAGGAATTAAATTTCAATTTTTTTCATGTACTTTTCCTGTTGTTCCAGAATCATTTGCTGAAAAGAGTATCTATAATCCACTGATTTGTACTGGTCATTTTACAAAACCTCAATTAACCAAATATCTTGAGTCTATTTCTGAGATTTTTATCTCCCACTCTTCTATGTCTATTTTTCTTTAATCAATGACATTCTGTCTTAGTAAATAAAACTTTACATTATGCCTTAAATCTGTATAATGTGAGTCCTTCAACTTAGTGTTGCTTTCTTAAGAAAGCTTTCACTCTTCTACACAATTTGTGTTTTGTATTACTATTGACTTATCCATTTATACAAAAATAAAGCCTGGTTGCAAAGTTAATTGGAACTTGTTGAATATATAGACCAATTTGCGAATTATTGACAAACTATCAATATTCAGTCTTCTATCTAATGAACACTGTAATAGTTCTTCTGATTTAGGTCTACGATGTTTTAGCAATTTGTGTAGGTTTTAGAATAAAGGGCATATATGCCTTTTGCTAAATGAATTCCTAACTATTTTTATATTTCTGTTTTTTTTTTTGCTTTTGGAAGTGGTGTTTTACATACCATTTTCCAATTTTTTGTAGTTAGTCTTTAGAAATATGACTGATTTGTGTGTATTGACTTTATGTTTTGCTTTGACCTTGCTAAATTCCTTTTTCAGTTCTATTATGTTGTTCTAATTTTCATAAATTCCTTGAGTTTTTCTAGATAATCTTGTTACTTGTGAATAAAATGGTTTTAATTTTAAGTTTTCTTTTCAAAGTTTATGTCTTTTATTTTTCTTATTGTGGCATTGGCAAGAACTACCAATAGAGTATTGAATAAAAGTTGTTTGAAGAGCTATTCTCACCTTGTTCTTGAATTCATGAAATCTTGTTCATCATGAGTTTTTTTTGTTGCTGTTATTAATTATGATGTTAGTTACTGGTTTTTCTTAAGTGTTCTTTATCCATGTAATAAAGAGCCTGACTTTATTTTTTATGTTTGCTGACTGCTTTTAAGCCTCATTCCTTTCTCTTTCCCACATCTTTACCTCCCAAATCCTTACCTTATATTTTAATGATATTTGTGTATACTGAAATGAGATATTTTGGTTTATATTTTTCTCATAAAATGTTTCCTGTTTTTGGAAATAGAATAATGTTTGTCTCAAGAGAAGACTTGAAAAGCATTCCCTCCTCTTCTATTTTCTGAAAGCAATTTAAGAAAAGTAATTAGCATTATTTCTTTCTTAAATGGTTGACAGTATTCATTAATAAATCCTTCTAGCCTAGTATTTTGTATTTTGAAAAATTTTAAACAATAAGTTTAATTTATGTAATAGACAATAGGGCCATTTTTTGTATCTATTTTCATGAGGCAGTTTTGGTAGTAGTAACTTACAAGGCCTATTTTAACAAAATTATCAAATTTATGAGCATAAAGTTGTTTTTAGTATTTTCCTATGATCCTCTTAATCTGTGGGATCAGTAGTGAGACACTCCTTTAATTCTTGATATTTCTAAGTTGTATGCTTTCTTTTTCTTTATAGTAGTATGCCTAATATTTAATCAATTTTATTTATTACTTCAAAACACCAGGCTTTAGTTTTATTTTGATATCTATTTCATTTATTTCTACTCTTATCTTTATTTTTACCTTCCAAATCTTTTGGATTTACTTGACTTATTTTATATAAAAATTTGTTAAAGTAGAAGTGAAATGAGACAGTTCCCTTGATCCCTTCATGAAACTATGAAGCAAAGGGGACCAGCAAACGGGTTGGCTTGTTTACTCAGCTCATAGCTCTCAACCCCTTGTGGGAGATGGAGCATGCAGGTCAGCAGGTATAGCAGCTGAGATGAGTGCTTCTGGGCAACTGGCAGGAGCAGAACTCTGTGAGGGCCTGAGGCAGGGTCTACAGGTTGCTCACGACCTTGGGAGCCCCAGAGGGCAAGTGTTACAGAATGCTCTTTTAGCTTTGCCATCCATGAATGCCTTAAGTGTTAAACAACTCAGTGGTGGGTAAATGGGACAGCCTCTTGCACCTGCACCCAGGTCCTTGTCTGGCATTCAAGAAGAATCAGGTCATGCGAATGAATTGAAGGGTGGTGAATATGGAGGATTTTATTGAGCAGTGGGAGTGGCTTTCAGTGGGATTGGGAGCTAGATAGGGAATGGAGTGGGAAGGTAATCTTCTGCTGGAGTTCAGCCTCCCCAGGCCAAACTCTTCTCCAGGGTTCCACCATCAAGCCATCCCTATCTACTTCTTCTCTTCTTTCCTTCTCTGCCACTCTGCCACCGTGCACCCTACTCCCTTAGTACCAATTGATTGTATTAATCTGTTTTCACTCTGCTATGAAGAAATAACCAAGACTGGGTAATTTATGAAGAAAAGAGGTTTGATTGACTAATAGTCTAGCATGACTGGGAAGGTCTCAGGAATCTTACAATCATGGTGGAAGTCACCTCTTCACAGGGTGATGGGAGAGACGATGACTGCAAGCAGGAGAAAAGCCAGACACTTACGAAGCCATCATCTCTCATGAGATTCACTCATTATCATGAGAACAGAGTGGGGGAAACTGTCCTTATGATCCAATTTCCTCCACCTGCTCCCACCCTTGACATGTGGGGACTAGTGGAATTGCAATTCAAGTTGAGATTTGAGTGGGGATACAGCCAAGCCATGTCACTATCCCTTAGAGAAAGAAATGTGTTAAGTTTCCAACTTCAATTGTAGGTTTTATTTTCTTTCATTTCTGTTCCTTTTCTGTTTTATATATTTTGAAGACAATGCTGTTGGTTACATGTACCAATAAGCTTATGAGTTCACAATGAAGTGATTATTTTATCTTCATGCAATGCCCCTTTTTATTTCTGGCAATATTTCTTGTTATAAAGTTTCTCTTGTCTGGCACAAACAGCCATTCTAGGGTGTTTTCTATTAGCATCTGCAGAATATATATCTTTTGCCATCTTTTTATTTTTCAACTATCTCTTCATTATTGTTACAGATTTCTTGTGAACACTGCATAGTTTGGTCCTTTTTAGAATAATTTACCTTTAATAAAACTGTTGTACAATTGTAGGTATATTAGTAATGTTGCTATTTGATTTCTATTTCCCATTTACTCTGTGGTTGTTTCCCTTTTCCTCTATTCCTGCCTACTTTTGAATTTAGTGGGGACTTTTTATAGTTCAATTTTATCTCCATCATAGCTTATTATGTATACATCTTTTTAAAGTGGTTCCTCTAGGATTTACAATAGACACATTTACTTTATCAGTTTACCTTATACTAACTTATGCCACTTCACAAATAATCAAAGAACTTCATGACCATGTGCTCATATTTCCTTCATCCTATCCTTTGGATTATTGTAATATAGTTTTCTTTTACTTATGTTTTAAACCAAACAGTATGTTGCAACACTTTTTGCTTTACACTGCCAATCATCATTCGAGTAGATATAAGTAAGATAAATGTGTCATGTTTAATTTTCATGTTTACTATTTAGTTTCTCCATGACAGAGCAACCCACCCCTTGCTCTGTCTCTTCAATCTTCTCTTTCCTTCTGTTGACTATTTTCATACTTCTTCAATTGTTTATGGGTAAATACAAATTTCCATTTGATATAGATTGACTTCTACATTTGAGGTTAGGCCTACAAAGGTGCATCTTTTCTTCTGTCAGGCTATTAGCATATAAAATTGAGTCAATCAACTAAAAAATTATACCTGTTTGGGGTTGTGCTATTGCTTTTTAAAGTGAGAGATTCTCTCCTTATGTCCTCAGAGAAATAATAGCCTAAAGAAAAGGCCCTCTCTAGGAACTGAGGGTCCTAGTTCAATAACCCAGATGTCTTCAGAAAATTTGGCATACCAACCCTTCAAGAAACATGAGATGCTAGCACGTCTACTTTAGGGGTGGCCGTATCTAGGAGATGACTGGCTACCTTTTTGTGAGGGTAGGAAGTTCTACAGATGCTTAGGTAGTATTACATGCATGCTGTCAATCACTCACATTCCTAGCTTAAATCATTCATTAGGAATTACCAGCTAGAGTGAAAGGGCAGTCTGCACAAACATTGGATATGTTTTTAAGCCTTCTTGGCTTTGCCAGCTGTAATCAGCATGGTAGTCTCCTACCTCCCACATGCCTGGATTGATAGAGCCTGTGGGTTCCTGATTGTCTACTTGTGCCCCATCATTGTTCACATCATAGTATTTTCCCATCGCGAATGTCTCTTACAACTCTCTTTCCCATCTAGAACATCTCTTTTAATTATTAAAATCAAGAAACGTTGCACATATTTAAACCATTTATTTTTACCGTTTATTGAACGGTATCATTTGGAACAACTTCAGGGTATACAATGTATAGAATGTATATTAAATACAATATGATGCAATTTGTTTTAAAGATCACAATGATGAAGACAATGGATTGACTAACTACACCACTGCCACCTGAAATAGTATCAGCAATGATGAGGCATCATTGATGACCCTGAGAGGGGGTGAAAGGTCCAATGTAGTCAAACCATTGTGAGCAAGGCGTGACTTTGTTATGTGACCTCTTTCTTTGCAAGACAGATGGAAAAGCCTTTGGCAGGAGTTACAAGCCTGGCATACAGTGTTGACTTTATTAGAAACGTAGCGGCCTTTTTATTTGTTAAACAATTGTTCTTTGGCTGATCGAAGGATTCCATATGGCTACTCAGTCAATAAAGTCCCAAGAAACAAGCCTCTAAATTTTGTCAGGATTTATTAGCCACTCCTCTTGGGAGATATATGATAGCACCATTTAGATTGAGGCTTCCAACCTGCCAACTAGCAGTACATTATAAAACTCTAGATATCAAAAGGAAAGACACTGTGCTAAACGTTTACCCATTGGTGGAAAGTAGTAGGGCAGTTTGTGGCAGTGCCTCCAACAGAAAAATTTCCTGTAACATTTTGTGCACATCCATAGTGCAAGCATATGACATCTCAATTTCAATGCTACGATTTTACAAGAGTCTCTTGAATAGGCTTGCAGGTGTCACTCATGAGTCACTTTAACTTTTGTTTTTTTTACTATAAGTTTTGCATATACAATTTGCATTAAAACAAACAAAAAGTTTAACCAAGACAGTTCAGGAATTACAACTGCAATTACCAATACACCATCTTTTCTCCTTGTCTGAAAATTCAGGGTATTCAGGAGAGTGTAGAGGAGGCCAGCCAACCAGGGCAGCACTAATTATTTCTAAGTAGTGCTATCACTAAAGATAGCGCACACTATCTGACCTTGGGAAGTCTTCTCACATCCCCTAACCTGGCCTATGCAGCCCTTAATATGTAGGCTGCTGGAGGATGCCAATGCTGCCCCCACCTCACTTGAGTGTCATATGTGCTACCAGGTCCCAAAGAGTCTTATCATTCCCTATAACCTCATCCGCACAGCCTCTGCTGCCCTTCCTCTAAAAAGCCAGTGGTGCCTTACTGACCCCACATTGGGTGACACATTTTTCAGGGGTCCAGCAGGGACTAGACACTAATAACTACTGCATTTGCGAAGCTGGTTGATCATGGTTTCACATATTTTTCTGGAAAAGTCACAGTGAGCCCAATAACTTGATATAATGTATTACTTACACAGGACAGCATATGCAAGATCAATATGGTGTCCACTTTCCACCGTCCACAGGGCAACATCAAATAGAAGGAAACAGAAGATAGAAGACACAGAGTGACAAGTGGGTTGTTCTGTCATGGAGAAGCTGATTTCATACTGCAGCTACACAGTTAGTAGCCTGAAGCTATTTCCCAAATTTGTAGGGAAGGAGTGTGAGGGGTAGAAATTCTCATGCTTCACCAGAATTAGGGAGTTGGGTAAGGAACTGCCTTATGGCAACCTCCCTTAAGAATGGGGAGCCTTTTGCAAGATACGGAAGTTGATAACTGCCTGTCAGGCCCAGATACAGCTATGCCCAAAATAAACTCTGTGCCGACATCTCTTGCTTCTTGGTGACTTTGATGCCCCAAGTCCCATGAAGATGTCTGACTCTGGTTCATGGATGAACCAGGTAAGTTAAAGGCTGATGGAGTAAACTGGGCCACAAAGCTGTGCAGTCATGGAGAGAACTGTTAAAAACTATACATGCAAGTCGAAACTCAAATCTCCTGGGATAGGTGCAGACTGTGGGACTTGCTCTGGAAAGCGCATCCAAAATGCACGTTGCTGCACTTTCACTAACCCATGGACAACAGCAATGAGCTGACAGTATGGTCCGGTGCCTGACAGTGGGAAGATGCATGATGGTGTCCCCCAAACCAAATATATTGTGTTTTCAAAAATTGCAAATATTTTCTAAGTTTTTGGGTTCTCTAGTCAAGGTCTCACAAGCCTACAATCAGGTTGTTGACTGACCTGCATTCTTATCTGGAGGTCAGGTCCTCTTATAAGAACATGGAGGTTGTTGACAGGGTTAACACCTTGTTAGAAAAAGGCTTTCAGGCCCTAGAGGTAGTCTTTCTCTATGGGCAGTACTAAGCAAGGCTGTTTGCTTCTCTGGGGACTCAGGAGTGCCTTTCCTCTTCAAAAGGGGCCCTGGTCTTTTAAGAGCTTCCACCTGACAAAGTCAACATCATTATGATAGAATATCTTCAAATTAACTTAAAATCACCAAATTTGGGACCTTAGTTGCCTCTAAAAATATCCCCTTGCGTTGGCCATAGAAATTTAGCAATTATAGGAATGATATTACATTACATCTTTACTGGTCCTCTTCATACTCAAAGGAGGAGATTATTCAGGGCATGTAAAGCAGAAGGCAGAAACACTGGAGACCATTCAAGAAATATGCTTTGTATTGCAGACTTACATAGAATTACCAGGACTTTCAGAATCACTAGTCAAGTGATCTGCATTACACAATGTATATACATTTAAACATTTTTCTAAGGTGTAAAAAAGAACAATGTTTTTCATGCAATATCATGAAAGCATATATAAATTGCCCTGCAGAGTATTTGTTTCTCAGAATTTGCTGAGAAATTACACATATTATTACTAGGAGTAGTAGAACATGTGCAAGAGTAGCAGAATAACGAGGTTGCAGGACAATTTCTGTACACATTGCCTCACAACCAAAGCCCTCATGCATTCCACAGGGTGCTGTTCTGACAAAGTAAGGTTTAATCCATTTTTATGTGTTGATATATTGAAGTTCCCTTTTTTGATATATTTTTAGTTATATAATGTGGAATTTCAGGCATGCACCTATAACAAAACATTTTTCCACTCTGAGTATCAGTTTCCTGATCTTTAAAATGGAGTTATTGCATATGTGATCTCTAAACTCCTCCCAACCCTGAATATTTTCAGAATCTAAACTTGCATCAAATATGCTTTACATCATTAGTAAGAGGAACTTTAGAAACTAGAATAGCACCTCATGAAATCCTCTTTAACTTTCATATACAACTGACTCTTAAAGAACTTTGGAGTAGATTATTAATGTTACCATCTTATGAATATCTAGATTTTACTCATAGAGTTGAACCTGGATCAACTGTATTTCTCTAAATTTTTTATATGTTAAATTACCTTCCTATATCATGATGGCTCTTTGAAATTTTCTCCAGACCTATGTCTTATTCCAGAGATACATCTGAGCCCATTTGGAATTTAACAGATGAATGCATGATGCTTATAATAATCTTCTACAGAACTGAAATCCTTTTCTAGAAAAGAGTAATAAGATCTCTCAGGCTCAAAGTAGAAGAATTATATCTTTTTTGAAATAATGACTTTCCAAACTACTAATAAAAAAATTGGAAATATTATATAAAAATCTTGTTTATAATACTGCATATGATTATTAAATATAAACAGAAAGAACTTTAATATCAGATGTTTTTATTGAAACAAAATGTCTGCTATGTGTTTGTGTTATAGTACAAAAGAACTTCAACTATTTAACTTATAATAGTTTAATAGCTCTTTTAAAAAATTATGTTGATTTTATAATTTTCTGTATACTCTACCTTTTAATGTATGTATGAAATATGTATTTTATAATGTTTACTGTTTTAGATTGATTTCTCTGTCCCACTAATGAACCACTAATGGTTCATTGTTAAAAGCTGGGGTTAGATTAAAAAGCTTAGAGCATGAAAAAAATGTGTAAAATAGAAAGAACAGAGAAATTGTAACTTTCTAGATTTTAATTCTAACTTTCCTAACTACAGCAATTTAACCTTGAGAAACTTTTTGAATCTTGCTTTCCTTTACATTAGTTATTTCGTACTTAAAATATGAGTAATAATACATCTTTCATAGAGTTATGAAGAGTAAATAATCTATAATCTATAAATACACTTGCATAGCATTTGACATATTTTACATACCCAGTAATGCTATAAATAAAACAAAGATACTTAATCAAAGTACTCTGCAGCTGTCTTTGTTGTTTTTTTTTTCTCACTTTTTTGAGAAGACAGAAGACACACAGTTGGGTTACCCTGTCATGGAGAAGGTAATTCCACGCTGTGGCTACAGAGTTGGCAGCTTGAAACTGTTCCCTAAATTTTCTGGGAGGGGTGTGAAAGGTGGAAATTCTCATGCTTCATCAGAACTAGGTATTTGGGCAAGGAACTGAGTCAATATAGGGAGCCTTGTGCAGGACATAGAAGCTGATGACTGCATATGAGGCCCAGATACAGCTCTGCCCAACATAAACTTTTTGAGGGTATTTTTTTCCCAGTACTTATGATATAGATGTTGCCTTCAGTTCATGTTAATCAAATTCTATCCCTGAAATACATCTATGCAACACACAATAATAGAAAACAATTTAGAAAAAAAATCATCTATGTTAAAAGTGGTGGTAACCAGAATTTCATATTGCAGAATTTGAAAAGTAATCTTAAAACCCAGAACAATTTGGGCAAGAAAACAGGAAGAGAGAAACTTTTACAACACCTTATGCAAGAGGCAAGAAGAGTTTATAAGAGCCTTAATATGAACCTCTAACTTAAAAGAATTCAGATTTGGAGACAACACATTGGCCTATTTTATTCATAATGGAAATTAAGAAAGGCAGATATAAAAGCAAAATTTCATGTTTGTAAGCCATTTTTATATTGGCAAAATCGATCTCATTGGAAAGAATAAGGCTAAATATTTGCCCAAGTAAACATGAAATCAGGTTTGTAGCTGCAGATAAAAATAAGCTGAACACAGAAAATAATGTTCTAATCCAGAAAACTATAATTATTTTCTTACCATAAAATCCAATGCTTCTAATAGCAAAATAAATAGGACTAAATTAAGGGAGAGACCATTCCTTAATCACTGAAGGTTGCATTTCACTGACAGGTTTAGAATGAGTACACATTAGCAGATTGAAAAAAAAAAAGGGCAAGTATTCAAAGTTTTGCATTGTGAATATGCGAATTTCCATTCTTCTTATGTAGTTGATGGGCTAAAACTAGCATAAAACTAAAATTAGCATAAAACATTCAACCATGCAACTCCAAATCAAATAATAATATTCTAAAGTCTTCAGATAAAGAATGAGGGAAATTATATAGGTTCTACCATTCATGTATGGTTTTTATCAAATGGAATGTCAAAAAGGCATAGAATTTAACTCATCTAAAATAGATTTAACGAAAGTACAAACATCATGTAGGTACATATGCATGCAGGCACACACAGTCATGCTCACAAACAAAACAATACAGGGATTAGTGAAATAGTTACTTTCTTTCTTTAAGTTATAGTAAATAACATTCAAAATATTGAGAAACAGGAATTTTAAAAAGTATATGTTAGGGAGCAGAGAAATGACTTACTTAAAATACAACTATGTTTCCCTTTAGGAAAATTAAAGGAGACATGGACAGGATGAAATACTTGATTAAATATAAATGAAAAAAAAAAACAGAAAAAAACAGGAGCTCAAAAAATGGGACTGGCAGAGCTAAGTGTATAGATTAAGGTAAAAGTTAATACCATTGCTATATTTGTTTACTCAAATCAAAATGTAAAGAAAGTACCACAAGTCTGTAAGGCGACTTGCGAGAATCACAATGACAAAGGAAATGCAATCGCTGTGATTTGAGGAAAAATGAGAGAAATGGAAAAAAGACAAATACGCACATGGAGATACTTGGTATAAATTTAAGAAAATGTATCAAATGATATGTTAAGATAATGGCAAACATAAAATAAAATGATATTAAAATGAAGGCATTGATATTTAGATAGGGATTACTCATTGTACTCCAAGAAAATGAAATTAATAACCACAACATTGCATATCATGAATAGTCAACTAAACTTTATAGTAAAAGGTGAAACATCTTGCACTCCAAAAAATGCTGTAGCTAATTTTAAGAGAGAAAAATAAATGACTCCTGAGTTACTTCTAATTAGTAAAAAAGACAAAATAAAATTCTAGCATACTTTGAGGAGAATAAATTAAATGCCTTCAAAATTTTATATTCCTTCACATAATGTTAATGAATAAAGACAAGAAAAAGACATTTTTAAATGCACAACTTATTAAGAATTTTATTATACATGTAGTTTTACTGAAAAATTAATTTGAAAACATAAGCCTATTAACTAATATACAAATAAAAGTATATATGCATGTAGAAATAAAGCTTTAAAAAAACTTGCAAAAATTAAACCCATATAATTACAGATTTAAATTTAATTCAGTGAGGTAATTATGGTCATAAAACAGAATGCTTATGATATACTTAGAAAAGAATTTGCATAGTACACAAACGAAGATTGGAATAAAATAGCTATAGCCTACTATTTTTTTACTGAGTGCTTCTCAGATGCCAGGCAACGTCACAAGATATGGAAAATAATTAGAGAAAATACATGAGATTTTCGGCCTGGGGCAGAAAAATGAAGTCCTCACAATATGTTTGAAAGAAATAGGAAAAATAATATTTGCATTGAAACCAAGTACAGCTAAATTTGATAAGATGGTTACATGGTCTTATTAGACATAGAGATGTCTGGATATTATCCTAGATCTGTTAAATTGTTCCAGGAATGTGGATCACAAATCTGCATTGTAGATAAGCTGCTAAGATAATTTTATGCCTATCAAAATTTGAATAGTATGCTTCTTAATAGATGAGTAACTCACTAGGTACCTGAAATCAGTAGCAAGAAATAAGAGGGGATTGTGTCCTGTAATTATTTTAGGACTGTGTCCTATAAGTATCAGGATATATGAGAAAAACAAGAAATTTTGCTGGAAGCAAGTAGCCTTTGAACTTGGATTTGGACTATGAACAGCACTTGTTTAGTTTAGGAGGGTGTTCAAGACACATTTTTTTAAATGTAGAATTTAGGAAACAAAACATTCATTTGGCTGAACTTAACAATTCAACCAAAAATAGATATTTAGAGAAAAGTGGAATGAAATACCTTTTCTATTTTACAGCTAATCCTTCCTTTTATTAACAATAAACTTTATTACTTTATTCTTAACATGAAAATGTCAAGAATGTGTCTGAATTTCAAATACCTTGATTTTCTTAGTTTGAGCCCAATCTTAGAGTGATCTTGTGTTGATCCCTGATTTTGATACTTAGAGTACTATATAATTTAGCAAAAAAGTTATATTTCCTTTAAAAATATATATAAATATGAAATGAACTCATGGTTTTGGCTATATTCAATTCAAGAATATTGGCTATATTCAATTCAAGAATAGCTGAGACCATAGATGCCAGCACGCCCAACTAACTAAGCTTTAAAGGCCAGACTCTAAAAGTTAGCTGGGCATGCTGGCATCTATGGTCTCAGCTATTCAAGACGCTGAGGTGGAAGGATCACTTGGGCCTGGGAGATTGAGGCTGCAGTGACTTGTGTTGCACCACTGCAGTCCAGTCTAGGGCACAGAGTGAGAACATGTCTCGGAAAATAATAATAACTAATAATAATCTATAGTAAAAATGTCATTACATGCAAGACATAGACGGGAAGCTAAAATGAGTAATAAGATCCAGTCCTGCCCAATTAACCATGTGCCTTCTCAATTTGGATGCTGTTAAAACTTCCCAAATGTAATTTGTTTTATATAGAATGCCATGTGACTCAGACTACGTGATGAAATCTGTTTTTGAGATTAAATTTCCAACTTTCTGAATATACTGTATTGTAACATACAAGTTATAATTGATGCCTAAATAGTAGATACCATAGAGAAAATATTTTCTGACCTGTCTACTAAAACATAGGTCATTTTGACACAAGAAAATAAGTAGCTGTCTTTGAACCAAAAATTAATCCATAAGCAAGATTTCACATAACCTTTTTAGAAATAAATAAATTTCACAGCTTTATTCATTGTCAATCCCTTGGTAGTTTTCAGACTGTATGAGGTGAAGATTGCAAATTCTATAGAAAGTGAAAGGGATCAGAATAACACCAAAGTCTAGAAGTAAAATGTAATTTTTCACATGACAACTAGAAACATGACTGTTTTATGAACAAAATAAATTTTTGTACTGCACATGACAGCACTTGTATCATAACTCAAAAACTTATTAAAGTATTTACACTATTAGCCAAACTCCTATTTTCAGCACAAGACTGCAAATAACCTTTTAGTTATGACAAACTCGTGAAGATTTGACTCTTAGAAAGCTGTAAGTGTTGAATATTCATTATACTTTATGCTCTAGGCAGCTCAAAAGATTTGCTCTGTTTTGTAATAGACAATTCACCGAATGGAACATCTCATTCTAATGCATGTATTAACTGCGTCCTTTAAATTTTATGAGAGACAAACATGTTCATTCTCTTTTTCTCTATTTGCTTCATTCCTGTATGATGCCAGTTTCCTCTAACTGCTCATGACTCTCTCCCCTTAGTAAATCTTTCATTTTTATTTTGTTATTACTTTTTTCTTTTCCACCTTCTTTCATCAAACAAGAGTAGAAGGAAACTCAGTAAATGAAGCCAAAAACCATCTAGTCAACAAATCTAACAATCTGGGGATTGAATTTGAATTTGTAGGTGGGTAGGGTTTTAATTTTTGGTTTTTGTTTTGAAACAGGGTGGAGTGCAGTGGTGTGATCACGGCTCACTGCAGCCTCAACTTCTTGTACTTAAGCGATTCTCTTGCCTCAACCCCCTGAGTAGCTGGGAGTGCAGGTGCACACCACCAGGCCTGGCTAATTTTTTTTTTCTTTTTGTAGAAATGGGGTCTCACCATCTTGCAATAGAATTTTTAATTGACATATCAGGTTGATAAACATTTGTTTAAGAATTGAAGAAACTACATTCTTCAATTGTAATTTGTAGTTTGTTTTATATCAAATGCCATGTGACTCAGACTATGTAATAAAATCTGTTTTCAGATTAAATTTCCAACTTTCTAAAAATACCGTGGAGGATCTGAATTGGAGAAAGTAGATTCTCCAGTTAGACTGTATTTGGAAAACCTATTATAATTAACCCAGATTACATAAAAACATATTTAAGGGAAAAAATTAAGTGTTTTTGTTGTGCAGAAATATGTTGCTAGTACGTTATTTTAGCCAAGCTCTGTAGGTTTTTGTTAAAGCATGACTATATGTGCAGATTGGAAGGACAGCCACCGAGAACTCAAACTAAAGCTGTGGTATGACCACAAGCAAAGTGGCCCACAGAAACTGAACTCAATACTAATCATGTAACTTAGTGTTTTAGTCAACAACATTTATAGAATATAGCATAATCTGCTGCAAACCCTATTTTCAGAGGTCTGGGAAGGCCCATTCACTCATAATAGATAAAATTAGAGTTTTACAAAGTTGAATTATTTTGTCACATTTGTTTCCTTCAGTCAGGCATTGTTACACAAAACTTATTTGTTAATGAAATAAGAATCAACTTTGAAGTTATTTCTATGTGAATGTAATCAGAACAACTATTTAAACGGACTTCATTATAGATTTCTTGTTACTTAAGCACAGGTTATTCTAGAATATCCTTGACCACAAAATCCATATTCTTTTACATCTTGATCATGTTCTTTTAAATATGTAGTAAGGGGTTTAAATTTTAGCTTTGCCTTTAAAACTATTAAGTTTTTTTCTACTTAAAAACCATGAAAAAGATATAATAAATCTAGTGATAACTCTTAGAAGATCAAAACTGAATTGACCTAAAGTATGTTTAGTCCTAGTAAGCATTGTCCCCCAAAGTAGTGTCACCTTTTCTGGTATGCAGAAAGAAGGGTGTTAGGTCATCTAACAAGGTTGTATGTGCACATACACTCTGTTTCAAAATCTACTCTGTCAATATTACAAAGTTACCCTTGGACAATTCCACTAGTAGAGTGATCTTATCCTAGTGGAATGGAAAGAAAAATAAGCAGACAATTACGAGATGGTATTTTTGGATGCTTTGATAAAGAGAGGTACAGGATACTGCAGAGGATCTGAGGAGGGGTCTCCATGACAGTTTTTGAGAATCTGAAGTTTTCCTCTAAGAGCTGACACTTGGGATGAGTCTTGAATATATATTTTAGTTTTATTTTGCTGCATAACACACTACATTCACATTTAACGTCTAAAAAACAATACATTTATTATCTAACAATTCCTGTGGGTACTTTGGCTGAGATTTTGTTACAAACAGGATAATCAATGTATCTGGGCTTGCCCAGAACTTTCCCAATTTTAAAATAGGAAGTCCTACATCCTAGAAAACTTCAGTACCAGGCAAACTGGGACTTCTCATGAGTACTCACCTTGCAGCCTTGAAGCCTCGATGAGGCTGCAATCACCATACTAACTTAGGCCAAAGTTATTTCAGTGTTTGATTGGGCAAGATCTGTTTCCTGGCTACTCAGTGGTTGCTGACAGGACTCAGTTCCATTGGAGCTGTAAGACTAAGGTCTTCAGGTCCCACTGGCCTCTGGCAAGAGGTTGCCCTCAGTTCCCTGGCAGATGACCCTTTCCATCAGAGCCTTCCTTGAGATCCAGGGAGAGAGTGCCAGCAAGATGAAGTCACCGTCTTTTGGAATCTAATTACAAAAGAGACACCCCATCACTTTAGCCAAATTCTATTTGTTAGTGGAAATTCACTAACGAGATCTAGCCCACCTTCTGAGGGAGGGGAATTAACGAGGTAGGACCACCAAGAATAGAGGGAGATCTGTCAGAAGCTTTCTATGCAACAGAAAATCAGTTGCAAGAAGCAGCCGCTGAGAGAAGGTATCTTATAATGGTGATAAACACATTTTCTGCAGAGCACAGAACCATAAATTTCTCTGATTAAGAATATGTTCAAACAATACATAGCAAAGACAAATGTATTATTGATTTTCTTTTAAAATATTTTGCTACTCATGGCCGGGCACAGTGGCTGAAGCCTGTAATCCCAGCACTTTGAGACGCTGAGGTGGGCAGGTCACTTGAGGTCAGGGGTTCCTGATCAAGCTGGGCAACATGGTGAAACCCTAGCTCTACTAAAATAAATAAGCCAGCCAGCCAGCCAGCCTGGCATGGTGATGCATGCCTATAGTCCCAGCTACTTGGAGGCTGAGGCAGGAGAATCATTTGAACCCAGGAGATAGAGGATGTAGTGAGCCAAGATCACACAACTGCAGTCTAGCCTGGGCAACAGAGTGAGACTCCACCTCAAAAACAACAACAACAAATTCACTACACTTCGTGGACAGGTCAAAGAGCGTACTTTTGTGAGTGTTCATTTGTGCAAATGTGTGTTGGGGTGGAGTAGGTCGTTTTGAACTCCCTCTTTTTTTTCAGCTGATTTTTAAAGTTACTTTTTATTTTCAGAACTCCAACCATAAACTACATAATTAAAATTATAAAAAGAACAAGTCTGAAAATAAAAGTTTTCTTAAAGCCTGAGCTTTCCTTCTTGTCTAAAGCTATTATTTTCTCTGGTTTTCTGATCTTTTCAATGTGTACTTTCTCCCACTAAAAACTGCTTTTTCTATAATGTTTCTGTTTCTCCCAAATCCATCCTTAATCTTTTGCTCTTATATTGCTTACTATTCTTTTAGATTTCAGCACAGGCATCACTTTTTCAGGATTTTCTGAACTCATAAAATGTTTTTTATTAAACATTCTCATACCTATATATTTCATGTTGTGGTATGTACCATAGTTATATCTTTGTACTTATAATTATTTATTTAAGTTTATTTTCTAAAACATTAGCTTTATGTGGGAACTCATCATCTTTACCCTACTCCTAGACTAATGTCTTGCACAAAGGGTACAATAATCCCTCTTTATCCTTGGGGATATGCTCCAAGATACCCAGTGGATGCCAGAATAGTATCACAAATAGTATTAAACCCTATATTCACTACACATTTTTCCCATACATACCTATGATAAAGTTTAATATGTAAATTAGGCACAGTAAGAGATTAACAATAACTGGTAACAAAATGAAATAATTCTAACAATATACTGTTATAAAAATGATGTGACTATGATGTCTCTTTCTCTCATATCTTATTTGACTGTATGCCAGTAACTGAAACTCTGAAAAACAAAACCCTGGATAAGCAGAGATGCTGTATTATTTTTAATCACTTGCTGACTGAACAAAACACATCTAATAGTTAAGTCAATGTTTCTTTGCTAAATTAATATATTTTTTTCTGAATTGAAGATCTTGATTTATTTGGTTTATATATATTTAGCGAAGGAGTAGCTATGTATTGTTAAATTAAATGTGGCCTAATGCTGCCTCTTCTTTTGAATCCACTTGTAGCAAATTGCAGCCTAATTTAAGAATGTAATCTTGCAACAAGTAGCTGTGTCTTAGCCATTTACATTAGACGAGCTTCAGCCAGTCACAGGCTGCCAACTGCTCAGGCAATGTCCATATATGCCAAACGCTTCATCACACCCTGCATAAAGACAGCCAACACTCAGCTGCAAGTCAAGCTATTTATGTATATGCTTCTTTGTTTCATTTATAAATACTGCCTTCCCATGTACTGGGTGGAGCTGTCTGAACCTCTCTTGGTTCTTCATGCTGTCTGATTCATAAATTTGCTTAAATAGGCTTTGCTCAATGTATGTTGTCTAAAGCCTTTCTTTTAACAGTAGACATAACTATACACTAAATATAGCAGTTTATTTTCTCAATTTTAATATTTTTTCTGTGCTAAAAATTTATCAGTATTTCTAGTCAATAATAAAAAGTTATGCTCTTGGATATTCAATATCCAATAAGTATATTCAAGTTATGAATACACTTAATTGCATCTTATTTGAACTGACATATTTTTATGGCATATATATATATATATATAGTATGTGTCTCGAAATGTAGTAATCATATGCCCTTTTATTTTGTTCACTTAGATGATGGAACACTTTAATAAAATATAATTTATGCCATCTTTACAGCATTCTTGTGGAATTGCCTGGTCTGGAGAATAGCTTTATTTTCTAAAAGAGGCTGGTGAAGCTTAGGACAATTAAGTAACTAGCCAAAGATTATGCAGCTTCTAAAAACAAAATGCTTTTTCGAAGTGTGGGTACAATTGAACTCTTTAGTTCTGTCACATTTATCTCTTTGTTATGTACCTGTTATTTCAGACGGGTTAGTGGCTACTTTGGCTTTCATGCCTAGGGGAGCATCATCTGTTACAGGCAGGATGGGTAGAGGTTCCAGCAGCCTTTTCTCTTCCAGCCTGATTCTTCAGCATATAGGCTGTGAAATCGAATTACCACAAGAGGGCACAATGGCCTATGAAACATTCTCTCCCTATGCTTTCTGCTTCCAACTGATTCAAAATAGGAGAGACGGAGAAAAAAGGAAAAGGCAAAGAAAACTTTTAAGTATATAAAAGTTTATAGTTAATTTATAACTATTTCTTAATTCTGGCATTGCAGGCATGTTGATCGGAAATTTCAAGTACTTCTACTCATTAGGCTAGACAAACATATATCCTGCGCTGATTTGACATATTTAGAAAAATTCGTTATCAACGTATTTGTTAATGAACATTTCATGAACTTTTCCATGAAGAAGATGCTTTCATGTAATGACCACAAATGTTAATGTTTTGCCTAGAGAAAACACAACTAAAATGTTCTTTCATTTTTATCAGTCCCATACACCTTCTGGTGTCAAGCTCAACACTCATATTAACTAGAAGTTACGAATTGCTACTTCCTCTTCATGGGCATTAGAAATCTCATTATTCGCCTTTTCTTCTCACTCATATGTTAAATAATTTTTAGATGTTAAATACTGCGCTGGGATGGGGATGGTGAGACTTTGAGACAATGGTTTGGTCCAACTCAAAGACAAGCAGAGAAGAGAGAAAAGTAATCTTTAAAAAAGGAAGGAGGGCTTATTAGATTCTTATTTTACAGATAAGATAACTGCAACATAAGTTTAAGTAATTCCTCAAAACCACACCAATGTCAATTTGACTATAAAAGCTATGTTTTTTTTCTTCTTCCAACACTTGGATAAGGTCATGGATTTTTAATCCTCTTGCAGGCATTGGAGGATCATCATAGATCCTAAAGTAGTTTGTATTAAATGCAACAGAAGCATATTAACAACTAATTTATATATCTTATTATTTGATTTAATTTTCTGTACATTAAACATTTTGGGAAATGGCATTAAAATAAGTAACAAATTCACTTTTACTCTTGATTTAAGATGGAAGTATATATAGAATTTCTAAGAAACAAAAAATTTGCAAATTTATTTATGTAAAACAACATCATTGACCAAAGTTCAAAGAGTAGTTTTAGTTACTTACTTTTTGTGATGAACTGTACTATGAAAGCTAAACTGAGAATAGATTAAATCAATGTGATGATCAGCCACTAGGAAGACTTCACAGAGGATGTTCTTTCTGGTCGAAAGTTTATTATTATTATTATTATTATTATCATACTTTAAGTTCTGGGATACATGTGTAGAACGTGCAAGTTTGTTACATAAGTATACATATGCCATGGTGGTTTGCTGCACCCATCCACCTGTCATCTACGTTAGATATTTCTCCTACAGCTATCCCTACCCTAGCCTCCAGCCCCCAACAGGCCCTAATGTGTGATGTTCCCCTCCCTGTGTCCATGTGTTCTCATTGTTCAACTCCCACTTATGAATGAGAACATGTGGCATTTGGTTTTCTGTTCTTGTGTTAGTTTGCTGAGAATGATGGTTTCCAGCTTCATCCGTGTCCCTGCAAAAGACATGAACTCATCCTCTTTATGGCTGCATAGTATTCCATGGTGTATATGTGCCACATTTTCTTTATCCAGTCTATCATTGATGGGCATTTGAGTTGGTTCCAAGTCTTTGCTATTGTGAATGGTGCTACAATAAATATATGTGTGCATGTGTCTTTATAGTAGAGTGACTTATAATCCTTTGGGTATATAACCAGTAATGGAATTGCTGGGTCAAATGGTATTTCTGGTTCTAGATCCTTGAGGTATTGCCATATTGTCTTCCACAATGGTTGAACTAATTTACATTCCCACCAACACTGTAAAAGCAGTTTTTAAGGCTTTGGAAGAAACTCTTTTGTAAAGAGAGTTAAGATAATTCCAAGGAGCAAACTTTGTGTGAGAAATGACATGCAGATAAGAACTTAAAATGAGTAATGATATATTCGGGAAATTTACAATAACTAGTAGTTAGATTAATTAACACAATAGGCAAGTACTTGAAAACAGTGATTATTCATCAAATATTTGTTTTTCCCTAAATATTATTATGTAACATATAAATAATAAAAAACTCCAATTTTCTCAAGAAAATTGATACATAAAATATAAACATATATACTGTAATAGTATGAAAATATACTTTTAACCAAGTTCTTCATGTACATTCTACATTATATTTCAGGAAAGAAATAACTTACAATTAAAATAAAATAATGTATCTGAAAAGTAAATGATTAGTCAACATACAAAGTAGTCTGAAACATTTGTAGGACAAGACATTAAAAAAACCCACTTACTATCAGTATTTGGAATCATAAAAAAATTGAGAATAATCATCTAAAATTATTGATCCCATTAACATCAAAAGTTTAAGGTGATAGAGATGGCAAACATGGATGAAAAATCAATATTATTTGGGAATCTGTTTATCAAAGGATTAGGAGAGTCTTGGCCTGGTTTAGCTAATTTCTTTTAACTTTTTCTTTAAGCAACACTCTCTGAAAATAGGTTTCAAATAAACTTTATAATATATATATGTAAATAATATATAAGTAATTTCTAAACCTGAAGGTATACTCCCAGTAACTCAGACAGAATAGACTCTATTAATAAAGAGAAAACTGAAATATATATATTTTATAGATATACAATTTCATATATATATATATATACACACACACATATGTTTCCAGAGATATCTGATAAAATATTATAATGTTGAGAAAGCATGTTTGTGGAAAGATTATAATTATTTTCAGGATGCATGTGGTTTTTATATTTGTAGCATTACTGAAAACAAATACCCAAAAACTAATCAGTTCGAATAAAGCTATTTCTGTTATAGCTTTAAAGGCAGCTTAAATAACAAATTGAATAAACATGTGATGTAGTTGGGAGAATAGTTTCTAACTCTTCCCAAAAAACAGAATACCAGAGGACTTGGAAGACTTAGTGTAACTTAGCAAAGTTTATGGGCTGAGGTGGCACGAAAATCAAGGTACCAGTTTGGTATTGAACTTGCAGAAGATTCCACAAGTCAAGCAGATGCAGCTGAATTACAGAGTTGAAAAGCACCTGTCAGTCAAAAACTAGAATAATAAGGAACGGACTGACCCTGCTACTGACATGATGATATTATACCAGTGAGAGTAGTATCTAGCTGGCATGATTCTCCTTGCAATACATGATGCCCTCTCAGATAAAAAGCTTAGATTCTGCATGGAATTTTGTGAGAATGAGAATGTATAGATCTTCTAATACGTGCCTTCACATTTCCTTTTTCTATAATAAATTATTCTAGAGTAACATTTTCCTAAAGTAATCTTCAGAAGATTATTTCAATTGGATGTTGATTGATAACTACTATATTAACAGTGAGGGGAGGATGTTGGAGATTATTGACTTCTTGTTGGTAGGTTTTTTTGGAAAAAAAAAAACAAAACATTAAAACTCATGAGTAGCAGCCAAATGTAAACGGCACATGGATCTAAATCTCTAGCTCTGACCTCTTCCTGAACCTTCCGTCCCTTGGTCAGACAAAAACAACCAGCTCATCATTACTTCATTATTTCTGAAGTCTAAAGTCCAATTGCATTTTTTACATTTATAAATGTCATCACCATTCTCTCACTCATCTAGATTTTTTAAACTTCTATTTTAAGTTCAGGGATACATGCACAGGTTTGTTACACAGGTAACTTGTGTCATGGGGGTTTCTTGGACAGATTTTTCTCATCACCCAATTATTAAGCCTAGTAGTAACCATTGGTTGTTTTTCCTGATCCTCTCCCTCCAAAAGGCCCCAAAGTGTGTTGTTCCTCTCTGTGTGTCTGAATATTCTCATCATTTAGCTCCTACTTATAAGTGAGAAAAAAATTAGTCTAATGTCCAGTCTCCCATTCTGTGTATTACTCAGCTCATTAGAGTCTCATTCTGTCTGCACTGCTCTTTAATACTTAAATCTGTCTGTTTCATCTTGTCACTACTGTCACTACTTTAATTGAGGCCCTCCCAAATTCTCACCTGCACAATCTTAAAAGCCTTATCACTAGCATGATTATGCACCTTTATGCCCTTCCAAGCCAGCTGAATTCATGATGGTGAGACGGTAATTTGAAGAGTAATTGTTGAATTATCTTTCTCCAATACTTAGTTGTGTTTATGGATTCTCTTTTGCCTATTGAAAAAGGTCCAAATTCCCCAGATGGCTTTTTGATGACCTCTGGACTCTGCACCTAATTCATATTTCTAACTTTATTTCTTCTTTTTCTTTACATATTATTTGAGTTGAATGGGACTATTTATCAGAGGGAGAACACAGAGGAACACTGTGCTGTATTGAAGGAGAGAACCAAGTTAGGGATAGTGAGTTGAAATAGAAAATAAATCAGTGAATTTAGGAAAAAGTTAAGAGATAAATAAAAACTTATTGATCGATGGGAACTAGAAGAACTGCTAACATTTTATATTCTTGAAAATACAAAATTAAGGTTAGCCAAGACAAAATTGGAGTTTGACCACATAGGACAGAGTCTAGCTGAGGATTAGCTGAATATGCCATACTCATTTGGTTACCTAAAGAAGAGGCTGATTCATTGTAATGAGCAGAAATCATGTTAGAAACATAAACATTCTATATTGCCAGAATGACACATTTTTCAGTTATTTTTCGTTAGGACAAGATCTGGAGACAAATTGGATAAGTTTTGTCCTACAGAAAAATAATTAAATTGTGTGGAAACTAGTATCAATAAATCTAAAATAGTAAATTTCAGCTTTTGGACTTGAGATACCTTCTGAGTGTGGGGCAGACCTGTTCGTTCACTCATTAACTGGTCATAGTCAGCATAGGTAATAAACCACATGCTTTTATATACACGTTGTCTCATCTGTTCTGCTTATGAACATTCTTCCGTAGAAGAAACTTCAGACATGGAAATGTGTTAAGTTCATTTTCCCAAAACCTGGGTGGGTTGGACTTGCTACTTGTTATAGTAGCAGTGAGTTGATTAGTAGGTTGCACTCATTCCTTTATCCTTGATGAGGATAGGGTAATCCAGGCTGGAGCCTGGCGGTAGAATAGATGTCAGTAACTTGTCCCAACTGAACTGAATTCTTTATTTTTTCCTCTCTAGTATTTATCATATTTTTATTAAGCTGTTCTCTACACATCTCTGTATTTTCAAATAGTACTTATCATTTAAGCTTCAGGTGAAAGGCACTTTGTCAATATTTTTCATGGAATGAACTAATGAAGAAATAAATGTAAATGAACAAAGGAGTAAATGGATAGACACATACGAGTTGACATGAAGTTCCAGGAATAATATACAACTGTACTACTTATATCCCAGACTTGTGTAAAGTGTTAATCCAATAAATATTTTAAAAACATTCTCTTAAGAACTCTGAGTCAAAGAGAAGAATAAAGCTGTTTCTGTCTTCCAGATATCCTGTATTACTAGAAGAGTACAGACACATTTTATGAGTAATCTAAGAAAAAAAAAAAACACATCGTTTTCTCTCCAAATGTAAGAAAGTGTTAACTTTCAAATACTAGATAGGATGGCTGCCAGTAAAAATATCTCTGAGGGTTGAGGGAGGTTTATTGATGGTAAGAAAAGGGGACGATTTTTTAGAACCAAAATATTAACATTTAAAAATGTCTACTTGTCAATGAATAAGCTAAAGTATCAGAAAATAGTAAAGAATAGCACTGTATAAATGTATAAGAAATTGATATGTGTGCCTGCTTTGTAAAATAACTAATTCCATAGAATTAAATCTAAGTGTTCAGAGAAAATTTAGCAAATACACAATTTAATAGTCAAAATAGTAGCCATTGTTATTAAATCTCTTATTTATTCCTTTACCTTGTCATGACATAATTAAAAATAGATTCTAAATTTTAATTTATAAATTCACAATCTGATCATTCACACCTGCTACTTTTGCTAGATAAGTATATATGAGTATTTTTAAGTAGAATGTGGATGTCTTCCTACCTTATTTGCAAAATACCTGTTTATTTTGACCAATTTTAATTTATAAAAATTTTTAAGAATCAATTTGGATTCCATTTTGAAAATATCCTAGTGCCTTCCTCCCTAAGTCAGAGTCAGTAAAATAAATTATTCTGACTTCATGGGAATCAACAAATGAAATTGGTTTGTAAACATAAGTTTAAGTTAACCTACAAGCCATGCACTTCTCATTAACTCAGGAACTACACAGGAAAGAGACTATTTAATACATGACCTAGATGAAAATATAAAAATAGAAGAGATTCACTGTGGCTAAAGAGCAAGAGTAGAAGCTAAGTTAATTAATAATATGTGCTTGAAGCTTTTGAATAGAGGAAAAAAGGTGATTTTCTCTGCATGCTTACTTATATTCAGTTCTAAATCATGCCAGTAGCAAAGATATTACCTCGTTCACAACCCAAATAGAGATTAAATATGTAATTACTCTAAATGTGTGTAGCCCAATGAAAGAGCATATGATAATGGAAAGAACATGAAGATTTAATGGAATATACACACATATACACACACACACACTATAGGTTCAAATCCTTAGTCCAACATCATCTAGCTCTATGATACTAAGAAATTTTGTTGTTTGGGGTCTCAATTCCATCTCTTATATTTTTATGAATATTGTTAAATGTGCCAAGTATGAATTTGAGGGGTCACTTAATCAGTATCAGTTGAATCTGAATGTAATTTCAATTTTGATATTTGCTTTTATTCTCTTACTAATATTTACTTATATCTAAATGCTAATTTTAAATTTTCACAATAAGTTACTGAAGGTTCTTGGTAGTTTCTGTAATATTCTACTTTTTGTGCCACACTACACAGTATTACATTTAGTGAATAGTGTGCTCCCAGGGTATTTATTATCTATATGACAAATTATAATTTTGGATTAGAAGAAGATAGAAATTATTTGTTTCAAATCCAGAGCAATCTGACAGTTATAGTCTGGTAATGGCCAACTTGCTTGTTTCTGATTATTTATTTCAATATAAATAATCAAAATTAGACAATAGAGATGAAGAATATGTTTGGAGACATTGGAGAGCTATCAAGACACTGAGAATTTGATAGATCAGGATCCAGAAAGAAGTCAAGAAGAAGGAAGCAGCCAGGTCTTTGGGTGCCCTTTTTCCCATGAATCAGTTGCTAAGTACAAAAGCAAAAATGGAGCTGAGAGGTGAAGGCAGGAGGAAGGGCTTTCTTCATTCTCCTTAATTGTCAGGAAAAGGGGTAGAAATTTAAGCTCAGAGACTTCCAGGGAGAAGATGATCTGCTTAAAAAAACAAACAAACAGAATTTGGCTAATTTTTCGGGAGAAAAAGTGAGCCAGAAACTTAAATATGATATAAAATAATCTTGGCCTCTGATATTATATAGGCAAACCTAGCTGCCTTAAAAAAAAATAAGCTCTTTCTGGAGAAACAGTACTATCTAGAGTTTGTAATTATTTGCATAATTTTTCATATATAATATCTGAAACTTAAACATTTGAACAAGTGGGAAAAATGACAGAATACCAAAAAAAAAGAAGAAAATAAAGATCCAAAGAATATACAGTTATTACAAATAATCAGACACAGACTTTATAATGCCTATAATTATTATTTTTAAGAAATTAAATTACAAAATTAAACATTCAGAGGAGAATGGAAAACTTTAAAGAGCCTATTATAAGTTATAGAACTAAATAATATATGATTTAAATGAAAAAATCCAAAGGATGGTTTTAACAAAATATTAGATACAGATGAAACTAACTTTTGTTAGCTGGAAAATAGGTAAAAATATATAATACTCAATGAGAAAGAAAATTGTATTCGTCCATTCTTACACTGCTATAAAGCAATTTTCAAGACTGAATAATTTATAAAGGAAATAGGTATAATTGACTCACAGTTCCACATTGCTTGGAAGGCCTCAGGAAACTTACAATCATGTCAGAAGGTGAAGGGGAAACAGGCACTTTCTTCACAGGGTGGCAGGATGGAGTGAGTGCCCAGCGAAGGGGGAAGCCCCTTATAAAACCACTAGATTTCATGAAAACTCACTCACTATTATGAGAACAGCATCAGAAAAACTCCCCCCATGACTCAATTATCTCTAACAGTTCTAACCTTAACAGGTGGGGATTATGGGTGTTACAATTCAAGATGAGATTTGGGTGGGGACCTAAAACCTAACCATATCAAAAATTATATGTAATATAGAAAAAAGGATAAGAAATATATGTGATATGGTAGAATGAACTAGTATATAAGTAATGTGTAGTTTGACTTACAGTAGTTCAAATGAGAGAAGAGAGTATCAAAATACTGTATTTTGGGTGTTCTATAAAGACAGAAAATGTTTCTTTTCTACAAAACCATTTGCTATTAATATTCTGATGGTAATAGATCTAGAGCCATGTGTAAATGACCAGTTTTAAGCCATACTAGTTAAGGGACATGAAAATAACTACTCTTTTTCCTCTGCCTTCAGGCCTCTTGTCGGCACTGGTGGCATTGTGTGGACAGCAGAAATGTGGTCCACATTGAAAATGTTCTCATTTCCTTCAGGAATTCAGTGATGTGACCCAGAAATTTCAAAGTAATGCATTGTTGGCAGATGTGTTGTTCTACATTTGGACTATAAATTACTTTGAATAATTTAACATGACCAGAAAATGCAGTATTTTTTATATTTTTCTGCATACTCTGTTTAAGAATTACTACATTTGAATGGGAAACCAGAGTTTACACAAGCAGCACAGTGGATGATGCAACATCCTGAGTAATTATGTAGCCCGGCATTAAATAAAATAGTACTGTATATGAGATTTCTGCTAAGGTTTTAGTCATTCTTGCCACAAATGCAAAAAAAAAGTGAGATGATATATATATATTCATTTCCTTCACTATAGCAACCTTTTTGCTATCTCTATGCATCTCATAACATCATGTTGTAAACCTTAAATGTATACTATAAAATGTATTTAAAAAATAAATAAATTGAACTAGATAGCTGAAGAGACAAGAAAATCTATACTGTTTCAATATGGATATCTACTCTGATATCTTTAGTGTAAACAGCATGGCCAGAGATTTTTGAAAGAGAACATTTTATAATGATAAAAGTCAGTCAATCAGATGTAATATATTTTAATAAGTCTGAATGTTGAAATATATTTTCAATTTTGGAAAGCACAATTCTACGGAACTAAGAAGAAAATAATCCATAATCATTAGTGGGAGATTTAACACACCTTTCTTAGTAAACTCTATAAAAAGAAGAGAAAAATATCTGTATGGATGTAGAAAAACTTGATATAGAGCCTAATAACCAAGAAATGAAGAGCTCATATGTTTTTCAAGTTTATGTGAATCTGTTAGAAAGAAATGTCTGTCTGCTGGGCAGGGTGCAAGTTTGAACAAATTTCAAAAGACAAGTTATGCAGAGCAATTCTCTGACCAAAGTAATGTGTACTCTGGAATATGTGCTTTATTTATAACACCAAAATTTTTAAGCAATTCACCATATTATCAGAAGAAAAAAGCAAATAATATGGTCATCTTAATATTAAAAGAAAGGATTCTAGTTTATGCTAGAACTGTAAGCATTCAATAAATGCTAGTGACAATGGTTCTTATGGGGAGAGAATGCACAAAATGAGGTAAATGGAGCAGGATGTATGATGGTCCTAGAATATTATGCTATTAATTTGAAGGCTTGTGGCGAAAAGATATCAGGGGTTAGAATATTTCAAGTTGAGGAATGACTCAATCAGATGATTTTTAAAATCAACATGGATTGGAAGGAATAGAATTTGGAGACCTTTGCAAGAAAGCAGATAGAAGCTATTGAGGGTATGTTTGAGCACTTTATGGCAGGAAGGTTGTTATTTCTGCTCCATACAGTGAGGATCTCTATCTACAAGGTTGAATGCCCTAAATATATTGCAGGGTCTAATTGTGACTCCAAAAAGCATTAGTAAATATAATCAAATCTCTGATATGGCAATTTAGAATTGATCTTTGCCTTAGTAACTTAGTTAAAATTGAACAGCTCATTAAAATTTTATTTCAGATATTGTAATTTAGAATTATTTTAAATACCGAAATTCATAAATATTATAATCCTTGTGCACGCAAATCTTCAAGTTACATGAAAAAAATCCATAATGTCAGATATTTTAAATGAGTAAATAATTGCAAATAACATTGTAATCTTCCTATTTCTAATCCTTAGTTCCATACCACTCCATCTCTCTCTAGAAGAAAACCTTTCTCCTCTATATTTCTGTGTTTCCTAGCCATAATTTTGAAATATAAACTGACAGAATTACAAGTATAAATGTATGACTCCTACATGGTAATGTTTCCTTTAATTTTCTACACTGCTGTTTTTTCTCTGTCCTCTTTTTTCTCTCAGGCCATTCACTCTGTATTTCTCTTATTTTCATCTGATTTTTAAAAAATCTTTTCAAACATTTTTGTTTTGTAAATTTTTTAATGTTTAGTTTTTATTTCATTAATTTCTTTATTGATCCTATTTTTCCAGTTTCTTTTAATTTTTAATAATTATATGTGAAAGTCAACATTTATCTTCAAATACAAATTTTAATAAATAGTACACTCATTGGATGTTGACTTCTAAGTAATTCTTGGTTTCTATTGAGATTTCCTTCTTGTTTCAAACTATTTTTATGCTATATAACCCAAATTCAGAAAGTGTGTATTAAGAAATGAAAAGTTCAGTTCATCTAGTACCAAGAGAACAACTAAGCACAACACAGGTCACTCGCCAGACCACTGCAGCACCTCGGAATTCTGTTTTCCTCCCAGACATTAACCCTTCCCCACTTTGGGGTGATGATTCCCCTGTTTCAGCTTCATTGCTTTTCTGTTTTATTTGGCTATGTAATCATGTATTCTTAGATGCAGTAGTTGTAGGACACTCTTTTAAATGTCTTTTTGTGTACATGTTTATAAATTTCTTTTGGATTTCTTGAACCATAAAGAACATTTATCTTCATATGTATTAGGTAATAGTAATTTTTTCTAGGTAGTTTTAACGACTTATATTTTCTACAGAAGTGTATAAGAGTTACTTTTGTTCCACAGCCTTTCCAATGTCTGGTATTATCAAAGTTCTTGTCAATTTTATTTCTAGTCTTCTTTGGGGAAAGTAATATTATTACGTTTTTTATTTTCATTTTTCTCATGACTTTTAAGCAGGTTTTCATATGCTTATTGATGACATTCATGCACCACATAATGACATTTTGGCCAACAATAATTGACCTTTAAGAAGGTGGTCCCATAAGATTATAAAGGAGCTGCAAAACCCCTATCTTCTAGTGACGTTATAGCCATCATAATGTCCTAACACAATTCCTTTATTTTTAAATAAATTTAGTGTAGCCTAAGTGCATGGTGTTTGTAAAGTCTACAGTATTGTACAATAATATCCCAGGCCTTCACATTCACTCATCACTGAATCACCCGAGCATTTTTCAATCTTACATGCTCTATTTATGGTAAGTGCCCTCTACAGATGTACTCTTTGTCTTTTATTCCATGTTTTTACTGTACCTGTTTTGTATTTGGAAGTATTTAGATGTGTAAATACTTACCATTGTATTATAATTACCTGTGAGTATATGGTAGAGTGACATGCTGTACAGATTACAGGAGCAATAGACTACAGCATATAACCTAGTGTGTAGTTGGCTACACCATCTAGGTTTGTGTAAGTACACTCAATGATGTTTGCACAAGGAATAAATTAAATTGCCTAACAATGCATTTCTCAGAACATATACTCATCAAGTGATACATGATTTTTTTTGTATGTCTCCATCTGTGAAGTGCTATTCAACTGCCTTGTGCATATTTTTTGCTATGTTTCCTTTCTTTGCCTTAGTTACTTGAAGTATTTATTTACATTTATACCTTGTAGATGCAATCTCTTTGGCAAATATATGAGTTAGAAATATATTTTCAATATTTACTTTTTTTATTGAATTAAAAAATATTAAAAATATATTTTCAATATTTACTTTTTTATTGTTTTAGAAGACATATCTTTATGTTAATGTCATCAAAATTTATTAATATTTTCTTTCTAATTAATGATTTACATGTCCTATTTGAGCAATATTTTCCTATATAAAAGTCTAAAATATTTTTCTGTATTGTATTTCTAGAGCATTTTTTCTCACTTTAACTTTCAGACTTACACTCCAATAGAATTGATTTCAGTACAAGCTGTAGATGTAGATGTACACATGAATACCAAATATTTCAAGCACTATTTATTTTTTTAAAAACACTATTACTTTTCCTCTACTTTCTGGGTATATCTTGTGCATTAAATATCTATGTATGTGTCCTGTCTTTCTCGCATAGTGGGCTCATTATTTTGTTTCATTGATCTAGTTGCTTATTTCTACACAAATATTGTGCTGTCTTAATGATAGTAACTTTACAATAGTTATTAATACCCAATAGGGTCAGGTTTTCTCATTTTGTTCTTCTTATTCAAAATTAATTTTGATTATTCTTGGTCTTTTGCCCTTCTACATGATTTTTAGTATTGGCTTGGCAATATTAACAAACTGTTTAATTAGAGATTTGATTGGGTAAATCTGAAAGGATTTGGACAAATGTGATGTTATTACAGTATTGAGTCTTGTAATATATTAAAATGGTACATTCCTCCACTTAATGAAGGTTTTGTATGGGAGAGTGGTGACTAGAAAAAGCAAACATCTTGTATGCAACAAACTTGTTTACAACCCTGATTTGTTCTAAAATAATTTTCTACAGATTTGTTGAGATTCTCTCAGGGTGACTGGCAAAATATTAGGGAAATATTAGGGAAAGTTGCACATTATAGTTTCAAACCTTTTGGAAGGCCGAAATGTTTGATTGGGACAGGCTGAAGGCAGCCAGTTCATTACATTAGCTTAGGGAAAAGATAGGGACAATAAAAGGCTTTCCTAGTTGTCTGTTTACCCCATATTCCTTTGTGTCTACTCTAATTTGTTTGCTCATATAAACTTTGTGCTAATGGTCCTCTCAGGGGGAGGTCAAAGGGGAATTACCTGTTAGTGGTGTTTACTCTGGGCCCAAGGACCAAAAGCTTTTAGCATTTGTAATACCATTCTTTTAACAATGCTAATTATCGACAAGCATGTTGACTTAGAACCTCTGTTATGAAATGTCTACTGAATAAATGTGAGGATGTACAGGGAGTCTTGGTTGGTTGACTGCATTTGGCCTCTGAAAACAGCCAACAACCATCCTTAGCCCACTTGAATCACTGTAATGGATGGGAAGTGAATTTATTAATCTGGTGTTGATTCAGGGTCTGCAGGACAGACCTCTCCAGGTGGTGATCAACATCTCACAAATTATTTTGGATATTCTATAACATAATGCTAGTAACATAGAAAATAGTATGGCAGTTTCATTTCATGCTTTAATTCATATAACTTTTGTTCATTTCCCTTCTTTTTTTTTTTTCTTTTCTGAGATGGAGTCTTGCTCTGTCACCCAGGCTGGAGTGCATTGGCACAACCTTGGCTCATTGCAACCTCTACCTCCTGGGTATAAGCGATTCTCCCACTTCAGCCTCCCTAGTAGCTGGTACTATATGCATGTCCCACCCTGCTGGCTAATTTTTTGTATTTTTAGTAGAGATGGAGTTTTACTGTGTTCGCCAGGATGGTCTCAATCTCCTGACCTCATGATCTACCTGCCTTGGCCTCCCAAAGTCCTGGGATTATAGGCATGAGCCACTGTACCTGGCTGATTTTCCTTCTCGTAATGGACTAGCAAGGGCTGCAAATATGTATTGAATAAATGTGTATACTCTGCCCATCCTTTCTGTGTCCTTGAGATTAAAGAAAAATCTTTCAACATTCCACCAAGTAGAATGATTTCTCATTTTCATTTTTTTGTGGCTATGTAGTATCAGAATGAAAAGGAACCTTATTTTTAATTATGAATGAGAATTTAGATTATAAACAGATTGTTTTGCATCTGTTGTGATAATCCTCTGAGTTTTCTCATTTTATTATGGTGGGAAATTACAAAATAGTTAATATGGTTTGGATCTGTGTCCTCACCCAAATCTCATGTGGAATTGTAATCTCCAGTATTGGAGGTGGGGCCTGATGGGAGGTGATTCGACCATGAGGGAAGATTTCCCCCTTGATGTTGTCATTGTGATAGTGAATTCTCATGAAATCTGGTTGTTTAAAAGTGTGTAGCCCCTCCCCTTCTCACTCTTGCTCCTGCTCTGGCCATTTAAGATGCCTGCTTCCCTTTGCCTTCTGCAATGTTGTAAGTTTCCTGAGGCCTCCTCAGAAGCAGACGCCACTATGCCTCCTGTCTAGGCTGCAGAACTGAGAGTCAATTAAACTTCTTTTAAAAAAAAAAAGACCCAGTCTCAAATATTTATTTATAGCAGTGCAAGAATGAACTAAAACAAAAAATTGGTACTGAGAAGTCGGGCATTGCTATAAAGATATCTGAAAATGTGGAAGCATCTTTGGAACTGGATAATGAGTAGAGGTTGGAAGAGTTTGCAGTGCTCAGAAGAAATGAAGATAAGGGAAAATATGGAATTTCATAGAGACTTGTTGAATGGTTGTGATCAAAATGTTGATAGTGATATGGACAATGATCCAGGCTGAGGAGGTCTCAGATAGAAATGAGGAACATATTGGGAATGGAGTAAAGATTATACTTACCATGCTTTAGCAAAGGGCCCCTCTGCACTGGGCCCCTGCTCTAGAGATCTGTGGAACTTTGAACTTGAGAGTGATGATTTCGGGTGTCTGGTGGAGGAAATTTTTCAGCAGCAAAGCATTCAAGAAGTTACCTGGATGCTTCTAACAAGCTATGCTCATATGCATGAGAACGAAATGATCTAAAACGAAAACTTACATTTAAAAGGGAAACAGGCTGGACATGGTGGCTCTCACCTGTAATCCCAGCACTTTGGAAGGCCGAGGTGGGCAGATTACCTAAGGTTGGAGTTCAAGACCAGCCTGACCAACACGGAGAAGCCCCATCTCTACTGAAAATAAAAAATTAGCTGGGCGTGGTGGTGCATGCCTGTAATCTCAGCTACTCAGGAGGCTGAGGCAGAAGAATCACTTGAACCCAGGAAGTGGAGGTTGTGATAAGCCAAGATCATGCCATTGCACTCAAGCCTGGGCAACAAGACCAAAACTCCATCTCAAAATAAAAATAAAAATAAAAATAAAAGCAAAGTGTAAACGTTTGAAATATTTGCAGCCTGGCCATGTGGTAGAAAAGAAAAGCCCATTTTCAGGGAATAAATTTCAGCAGGCTGTAGATATTTGCAAAACTAAAAGGAAGGAAGTGATGATAGCCAAGACAATGAGAAGAAAGCCTCAAAGCCATTTCAGAGAACTTCGTGGCAGCCCCTTCTACCACAGGCTGAGAGGCCTAATGGAGAAAAATGATTTTGTGGTCCAGGGCCAGGACCCCAAGATTCCCCTACCCCACGCAGTCTCAGGACACTGCTTCTGGTATCTCAGCCATTCCACTTCTAGCCATGGCTCAAAGGAACCCAGGTCCAGCTAAAGTCACTGTTCCAGAGTGCTAGCCCTAAGCCTTGGTGGCTTATACATGGTGTTAAGCCTGTGCATACACAAAGTGCAAGAATTAAGTCTTGAGAGCCTCTGCCTAGATTTCAGAGGATGTATGGAAAAGCCTGGATATGCAGGCAGAAGCATGCTGCAGGGGTGGAACCCTCATGGATAACATATATTAGGGCAGTAAGGAGGATAATTGTGGGGTTGGGGTCCCCCCACAGAGACCTCACTGGGGCACTGCTTGGTAGATCTGTGAGAGAGGGCCACCATCTTCCAGACCCTGGAATGGTAGAGTCACTGACAGCTAGCACTGGGCAACTATAAACACCACAGGCACATAATCTCAGTCCTTGAGAGCAACAGTGATGGCTGAATAGAGCAAAGCCACAGGGGAAGAGCTGCTTAAGGCCTTTGGAGCCAACCCTTCACTTCAGTGTGCTCTGGATGTAATACATGGAATCAAAGGAGATTATTCTGGATCTTTAAGATTTAATGACTGCCTTGCTGGGCTTCAGAATTGCACAGTGATGACAGTCTCTTTAGGCCAACTTCTCCCTTTTCTAATGGGAATATTTATCCATTGCCCATACCCCTATCATAGCATACAACTAACTAACTTGACCAGGCATGGTAGTTCACGCCTGTAGTTCCAGCACTTTGGGAGGCCGAGGTAGGTGAATCACCAGAAGTCAGAAGTTCAAGACCAGCCTAGCCAATTCTCTACTAAAGTCAGATGTTCAAGACCAGCCTAGCCCTTCTCTACTAAAAACACAAAAAAATTAGCCGGGCATGGTGGTGCCTTCCTATAATCACAGATATTCAGGAGGCTGAGGCAGGAGAATAGCTGGAACCCAGAAGGCAGAGGTTGCAGTGAGTGGAAATTGCACCACTGCACTCCAGCCTGGGTGACAGAGCAAGACTCCATCAAACAAATAAATAAATAAAAATAAAAAGTAACTAACTTGTTTTTGATTTTACAGGTTCATAGGTAGAAAAGACTCACGTTGTCTCAGATAAGACTTTGGACTTTTGAGTTAATGATGGAATGAGTTAAGCCTCTAGGGGAATGTTGGGAATGCATGATTATATTTTGAAATGTGAGAAGGACTTGTGATTTGGGAGGGGCAAGGGGTGAAATGATATAGTTTGGATCTGTGTCCCCACTCAAATCTCCTCTCGAATTTTAATCCACACTGTTGAAAATGGGACTTACTTGGAGGTGATTGACTCATGAAGGCAGATTTCCTCCTTGGTGCTGTCATAATGATAGTAAGTTCTTATGAGATCTGGTTGTTTAAATGTGTATAGCACCTTCCCCCACCGTCTCTCTCTGGCCATGTAAGATGTGCCTGCTTCCCCTTTACCTTCTGCCATGATTGTAAGTTTCCTGAGGTCTCCACAGAAACAGAAGTTTCTATGCTTCCTGTACAGCTTGGAGAATAATGAGCCAATTAAACCTCTTTTCTTTATAAATCGCCCAGTCTGATGTATTGCTTTATAGCAGTGTGGAAATAGACCAATAGTCCTAACTTTACTTTCAGAGCTAAACACAACTTGAATAATTTATATATTTTGCTAGACTTGCTTTTCTATTTTTAGGATTTTAAAATTAATTTGAGTGTGACTGGCCTATATTTTTCTTTTTTGCAAGATCGGTATCATGTGTTTCTTTTTATCCTTTTTTCTTTTTTATTATACTTTAAGTTCTGGAGTACATGTGCAGAATGTGCAGGTTTGTTACATAGATATACACGTGCCATGGCGGTTTGCTGCATCCATCACCCAAACTACATTAGGTATTTCTCCTAATGCTATCCCTCCCCCACCCCCCACCCACTGCTATCCTTTCCCTAGCCCCCCACCCCCCAACCAGCCCTAGTGTGTGATGTTCCCCTCCCTGTATCCATGTGTTCTCATCGTTCAACACTCACTTATGAGTGAGAACATGTGATGTTTGGTTTTCTGTTTTTGTGTCACTTTGCTGAGAATGATGGTTTCCAGCTTTATCCATGTCCCTGCAAAAGACATTACCTCACCCTTTTTTATGGATGCATAGTATTCCATGGTGTATATGGGAATGCTTTTACACTGTTGGTGGGAGTGTAAATTAGTTCAACCATTGTGGAAGTCAGTGTGGCTATTCCTCAAGGATCTAGAAATAGAAATATCATTTGACACAGCATTCCCATTACTGAATATATACCTAAAGGATTATAAATCATTCTGTGATAAAGACACATGCACATGTATGTTTATTGTGGCACTGTTCACAATAGCAAATACTTGGAACCAACCCCAAATGCCCATCAATGACAGACTGGATAAAGAAAATGTGTTTCTTAATCAATATTATGGTGATTTAAAAATAAAGAAACTGACCTATTAGGCAGAGCATTTTTTGTTTTTTTTCCAATGTATCTGAAAAAAGTGTAAAAGTTTGGCATTATTTTTTATTTAAATGTTTAGTAAGATTTTCAGGTGAAGATATCTGTGTGTGGAATTTTTAGTAGGTTAACTTTATTTAAGAATACTGCTTTATTTTACAACATACCACTTACCTATTTAAATATCATGGAAAATATAAGAACAATGCCATTTCTATTGCACATAGTGGTAATATTGCCCTTAGACTAGACAAGGTGAAACTCTACCCTTAGTTACCCAATGATCAGGTAGTCCATTGGCCAGTGACTGTCTTTGTCTTAAATCTTAAAAATCCCTCTATCCCAGTAAGTCTCTCAGTCCCATGCAGACCACAAAAGCTAGTTACCCTAGCATTGCCTACTTGGCAACTCTGAGTACTAAAAAGATCTATATATCAAGCATAAGAGCTATAAAATTGGTTTAGAATTGAAAAAAAAAAGAGAGAAAATCAAAAACTGCCAAGGTCAATAATATTTTTTTTAAAAAAAGGAAAATGAGATATAAGCTGTGTCTAGTTGGCATTCATACAAGAAAAGAAACTAAAACAATTTATGTATTTATTTAAAGACATAATCTAAGAACATGTTTCTGAAATTGCAAAATGTCTTCCACGTATGTAATTAAGGGTACATTGTATGCTGGGAAAACCAAACCAGAATGATTAACAATGAGAAAATTCTGGCTAAGTTATTCAGTTAGAAAGACATAAACTCAGAATCCTGAAGGAAAAGGTGCCAAGTATCTAGAAATTAATCTGATTTAACGTAATTTCAATCAACCTTCTAATGTTTTTAAAATTCAAATTAGTAACCTAATTCCAAATTTTATGGAGATGGACAAAGAATAGAAGAGTTTAGACACATCTGAAAAGTAATCAGAAAGTCTGACAACTAATATGAAATTATAGTAATTAAGCCTATTTTAGTATACATTTAGTTTTATGTAAGTACACTAACATAGCAGAATAAATCCAAGATAGTACCCACCCATATATGGAAGCTTGATTAATAATAGGGATAAATAGAAAAATGTCAGGCTTTTAAGTAAATGATATTAACAGACAGTAACTGCTGCTCCTTGAAAAAACGATTGTAGGGTTAGAGGAGAATAGATCCAAGATAACCTGGAATATTCTGTCATGCCAGATTAGATGGGAGTATGGAATGAATATGCAGGAACCAGACTGAGGAGATTCCCAGGCCCTCATGGGCCAAATCAAGGAGGATTTAAACACGAAAAATAATTAAGTCCAGTAGTAAATTATAATAATTAAATGTAGAAATTTATGATTATTTGATAATGAATATATAAAAATAGATACATAAAAATGATAAATAAAGGCTGGGCGTGGTGGCTCACACCTGTAATCCCAACACTCTGGGAGGCCAAGACGGATAAATCACGAGGTCAGGAGATCAAGACCATCCTGGCTAACAAGGTGAAACCCTTTCTCTACTAAAAATACAAAAAAATAAAAAAATTAGCCAGGCTTGGTGGCAGGTGCCTATAGTCCCAGTTCCTTGGGAGGCTGAGGCAGGAGAATTGCTTGAACCTGGGAGGCAGAAGTTGCAGTAAGCCAAGATCACACTACTGAACTGCAGCCTGGGTGACAGAGCAAGATTCTGTCTCAAGAAAAAGATAAATACATACATATATGAGAATGGAAGGCTCTTGACTACAGTAGAATACTGAAAGCTAACTACTAAATGTGAAATGAGTCCTGGAGATGGAAACTTATATTGCAATCATTATGGTAAAGTTGAGATCAGGCAAGACTCATCAGTGGATACTACGTATAGGGAGAAATATTTATGAGATCAGAAGATCTGCACGATGCTAAAGTATTCTCCCATTGACTCTTTACATTAGTTTTGAGAAACAGATTAGCAACAGCATTTAAAAATATATAAATGGTCCGTACAGAATTGGAGCAACACCTTTACTGGATGCTTAAACTTACTATCATCAACGACATCATGTGCCTCCTGATGAGAAACTTTGAGACATAAGACAAATGCATGAACTCATCCTAGTCAGGAGAAAATGTCAAAAACAAAATGAGAGTTGTGTTTTTTAAAAAAGGAGATGGACTTCATCTTTTTTTGGGTATGACCATATTGCCAAAGACCAAGAATAGCTTTGAAAGTGTTACAAGCTAAAGAGACATGTCAGCTTTACAGTATCTGATCCAGGGGTTGGATTCTGCTACTGGAATGGGAAAATGTTATATACAGCATAATTAGGTCACCTGGGAAAAGTGGAATATAAGAAATAGACTAGATAAAAGTATAAATTCAATGTAAATTTATAGATTTGGTAACTACTGTGGTTATGTAAAATAATACCCTTATTATTATGAAATATATGTAGAATTATTTAGTGGTGAACAGTCATGAGGAATGTAATTGGCAAACACAGACATATCTATGTATATATGTGTATATACATATACACACATAATTTCGATATATAAAAATTAGGCAAATCTAAGTAAATAATGTATTTTTTTATATTATTTTTATTCTCAGAAATACTCTGTAAATTTGAAATGATTTCCAAGTTAACATTTATATAAAAAATTGATAAGTAGTGCTAGAATAAATTCCAAATTTATTCAGAAAAAAATTGTGACACATAGTAAACTCAAATTACATGTGTATTTAAGCTTTAATGTGAAATAAAACATCATAAAATTTATATCACAATATGAATATTGCAGAATATGCTGTAAATATTCCATGCTGGGAACACAGGCTAGAAAATCTCTTGCATGTCCACTAAAAAAATAGACAAAAATGTTTAAATATTCATAGCTGCCCAATGGTAGTCATATAAATAAAACAAAACTGGAAACAACTCAGACTCTGTCACTAATTAAATATATAATTTGTGGAATATATGCTCTAAGGAATAGTATAAGGCATGTAAAATGCTTGTTTTTAAGCTACAGGCATATACTGTATTGTTCTTGGCTGTGTTGTGCTTCACAGTTGCATTTTCTATATTCTGAAGGTTTGCGGCAATCCTGCATTAAAAAGTCTATCAGCACCTCTTTCCAACAGCATGTGGTTACTCATAGCTATGTGTCACATTTTGATAATTTTCTCAATATTTCAAACTTTTTCCATGTTATTATTATATCTGTGATCAGTGATTTTTAATGTTACATTCTAATTGTTTTGGGGCATTGTGAACCATGCCCATATAAGAAGGTGAATGACTGACCATTCCTCATTTCACTCTCTTTCCTTGGGCCTATTTCCTAGAAATAAAAAAATATTGAAACAAGGCCAATCAACCACCCAGCCATGGCCTCTAAGTATCCAAATGAAAGACTCACAGGCCTCTCATATTACATCAAAAGCCAGAAATGACAAGCGAGGAAATCATAGCAAAAGCTGAGATAGGCTAAAACTAGGCCTCTTGCACCAAACAGGCAAGATGTGAATGCAAAGGAAACGTTTTTGAAGGAAATTAAAAGTGCCATTCCAGTGAACGCACCAGAATAAGAAAGCAAATCAGTCTTATATTGCTGATAGGTAGAAAATTTTAGCTGCCTGGTAGAAGATCAAAGCAGCCACAATATTTCTTTAAGCCAAAGCCTAATCAGAATAAGGTAATAACATTCTTCAGTGCTATGAAGGCTGAGAGAGATGAGGCAGCTGCAGATGAAAAGCTGGAGTTTAGCGAGGTTGGTTCATGATGTTTAATGAAAGAATCCATCACTCTACTATAAAAGCACAAGGTGAAGCAGGAAGTACTGATATAGAAGCTGCTGCCAGTTATCCAGCTCTGGCTAAAAGATCACTGATGAAGCTGGATAAACTACACATTAGATTTTCTGTATAGATGAAACAGACTTATATTGGAAGAAGATTTCATCTAGAACTTTCATAGCTATAGAGGAGAAGTCAATGCCTGGCTTCAAAGGAAAGGCTGACTCCTTGTTAGGGATGAATGCAGCTGAAGCCAATGCTCATTTATAATTCTAAAAATCCTACATCTGCTGTGCCTGTGCTTTAAATATTGAAAAGCAAAGCATGGGTGACAGCACATCTGTTTATAGCATGGTTTACTAAATATTTTAAGCCAACTGTTGTGATCTAATGCTCAGAAAAATGATTCCTTCCAAAATATTACTGCACTTTGACACTACACTTGATCATCAAAGAGTCCTGATGAGATGCAAAGGGATTAATGTTGTTTCCATCCCTGATAATACAGTGTCTATTCTGCAGTCACGGATTAAGGAGTCATTTCAACTTTAAGTGTTACTGTTTAAGAAATACTTTTTATTAGGCTGTAGATTTTGTAGATAGTGATTTCTCTGATGGATCTGAGAAGAGGAAATTGAAAATCTGGAAAGGGTTCACCATTCCTCATGCCTTTCAAATTCACAATTCATGAGAAGAGGTCAAAACATCATTAACAAGGTTTGGAAGAAGTTGACTCTAATCCTCATGGACGACTTTGAGGAGTCCAAGGCAACAGTAGAGAAGGTCTCTGCAGATGTGTTGACATCAGCAAAAGAGCTAGAAACTGAAGTAAAACCAGAAGAGTTGACTGAATTAGTGCAATCTCATGATAAAACTTGAAAGGCTGTAGAGCTACTTTTTAAGGATGAACAAAGAAAGTGGTTTCTTGAGGTGGAATCTATTCCTAAGACACTGTGAACATTCTTGAAATGACAATAAAGGATTTAGATTATATCAGCTTTATTGGCAAAGCAGTGGTAGGTTTTGAGACAAGTGACCTCAATTTTGAAAGAAGTTCTACCTGAGTAAAATGCTGTCAAACAGCATCACATGCTGCAGAGAAATCTTTCATGAAAGGAAGAATCAATTGATGTAGTAACCTTCATTGTTGTCTTATTTTAAGCAATGGCACAGCCATTCCAACCTTCAGCAACCACATGCTGATCAGTTGGCAGCCATTGGCATCAAGACAAGACCCTCAACAGGTAAAAAGATTAAGACTAGCTGAAGACTCAGAAGAGTATTTGCATTTTTTAGCAATGAAGTATTTTTAAATTAAGATATGTGCATTGCTTTTAAGACATAATGCTATTGCCCATTAATAGACTACAATGTGTTTGTAAATATAACTTTTTTTTCCTCTGAGAAAAAAAGAAGAAGAATAAAAGAGAAAAAAAGAGAAAGAGAAAGAGGCAGAGAGAATGAGAATCTTGCTCTATTGCTCAGGATTTCATTTAAATCTGTGAAATGTTTATGCAATTACTAAAAAATGATTTATTTCCTATTATGTGATCACTTTTAGAATAGGCATGATATAATATTGAAAAAAATATATGTTTTGTGGATATGGGGTGATAAGTTCTGTAAATATTTATTAAATTTGCTTGTTCCAAGTCTGAGTTCAAATTGTGTTTTTTTTTTTTGTTTTTTGTTTTTTGTTTTTGCTCTCCATTAGGTTGGTAGATCTTCCTCCATCCCTTTATGTTAAGTCTTTGTGTGTCTTTGCCTATAGAAAGGTCTGAATACAGCGTACTGATGGGTTTTAACTTTTTATTTAGTTTGTCTAACTATATGTTTTGATTGGGGCATTTAATCCATTTAAGTTTAGTCTTGATGTTATTTAAGACTAACTAGCTGTTTGCCCGTTAGTTGATGTGAATTCTTCATTATTGTAATATTCTTTACTTTTTGGTAAGTTTTTAGGATAACTGATGCTGGTTGTTCCTTTCTGTGTATAGTACTTCTTTCAGAAGTTGTAAAACAGGCCTGGTGGTGATGAAATCTCTGAGTTCTTGCTTGTTCGCAAAAAAAATTATTTTTCCTTCACTTGTAAAACTTAGTTTGGCTGGATATGTAATTCTGGGTTGAAAGATTTTTCCTTAAAGGATGTTAAATATTAACTCTTACTCTTGGGGTTGGTCTTCTTGGGGAATATCTTTGTGGGGTTCTCTGTATTGCCTGGAGTTGAGTATTGTCATGCCTTGCTAGTTGAGGAAAATTTTCCTGGATAATATCCTGAAAAATATTTTCCAGCTTGGATTCATTCTCTT